>WNWK01014589.1:0-50803 GCA_009830355.1 Cherax destructor | reverse complement strand
TGGGGAACCACAGCCTGGTACCAAGATCTGCTGATGAAGATGCGAGTCAGAAGACACTCCCATCATGGGAGCCACAGCAAAAAAAGAAAGAAAGAAGAAATGACCCCCCACCCGGGGGCCAATGCCGGGTCACCATTTGAGAAGACCCGGGCCGGATGTACGGCGAACATACAACAAAAACAACTTCTTTCTTTATGGGATTTTTGA
The DNA here is from genome assembly GCA_009830355.1 of Cherax destructor. Taxonomy (NCBI): domain Eukaryota; kingdom Metazoa; phylum Arthropoda; class Malacostraca; order Decapoda; family Parastacidae; genus Cherax; species Cherax destructor. Next base: position 50,596 of record WNWK01014589.1, on the reverse strand, counting down.
ATGGCCCTTCGACCGAAACGTCGTCGTTAGCTCTCTCTTCTATTGGGGGTTATTTGTTATTGTTCCAGTGGTTTGTCCTTTTTTTGGTTATTGGGACTCATGATGCTACAAGTGGCGAAACGTTTTTAATAAATGTCCCTTTTTCTTGTTTGGAAGGTATTCACTTGATTATTTAAATTTCCTTGGAGAAAAGTGTTCCAGTCGGAGGCGGCGAGCTTAGATCAAAAGGTCAGCCAGTTTTTTGTTTCCCACATGCAGATTCTTCATCTCTCTCTGTTGTAGTCTTGAGTGTCGTAAAGACAGTCTTATGGTCAGATGATCAAACATAGCCAGGAGATTTTCAAGTGAGTGTGCCTTCAGACAGATCACTCACTACTGGGTCAAGGGAAAACCCAGAGATGTTCATAGGGAAGTAAACAAAGTCTTTCAAATTAATCATCTTTGTCTCTGTCTCTCTCTCTCTCTCTTTCTCTCTCCCCTACTCTCTCACACAAGCTACATAATCACTCTTCATTACCGACTTCACCCATCAAAGTTGACGTTAACCAACACAGTTCTTGAAGTTTTCCAAGTGGAACCCCTCCCTCGTGTCCTTAGTTGATTATTTAATATTTTCGCTACTCGTTATTTATCTCATTTTCACTCTCAGATATACACCATTTAATCCAATTAAAGAATAAAAAGGCACAACATCGTGACTGGAATAATACACAAATAACCAACAAATAGGGAGAAGGGAACTTATGACGGCGTTTCAGTCTCATATGTCCAAGTTATCTCTATATTAATCCTATTAATTCCTCCCATATAAATATTTTCCACCACTTTTTTTTCTTTGTTTCATTTTCACGCATTTCATTTCCTTTCCTTCATGTGTATTGTTTCCATGCACAGTCTAACTGGAAAAATAAACACATAAGCAGTATAATGTGATCCTTTATTGACAACGTTTCGCCCACGCAGTGGGCTTTATCGAGTCACAGACAGATCTACCTGGAAAATGAGCAACATGGAGATATATATAGGGTACAGTCAGGTGGAGAATGCTGGGTCAGGTGGAGAAAGCTGCATGTGAGTTTAAAAGTAGTGTGATAGTTGAAAACATAGTGTGACTTAAAGGACCTGCAGTATACCATTCTTGAGTTCTAGGTGGATAGCGTTGAAGAAGTTTCTTGGCAATAGGTTCAGCTATGTTGTAGAAACCGTTGTTCTGGTTGAAGTTGTTGGATATACAGATGAGTGATGATTCTAGGATTCTTCATTGCGTGTTGTCTTCTCTGGCGATGAGTCTTGCGTTTCTGTAGTTGATTAAATGGTTGTGTAAATTTCGGTGTTGAACACAGGCATTTCTTGAGTCGTCAGATCTGCCTGCGTACTGGTGTTCTGAAATGCGTGTTTGTAGGTCTCTGGATGTTTCGCCTACGTATAATTTGTGCAGCCATTAAGGGATTGTGTATACCCCTGCCGTGGATTGAAGCTTTTCCCTGTCTGTTACTGGTAATGTCCTTAATGGTGGTGGATGTGGAGGTGGATACTGGAATGAGGTCTTAGAAAAAATGTTGGAAACTTGTTTGGAAATGGAGTTGGTGGGAAGGACTATGTATCTCTTCTCAGCAGTGTCTTCTCTGGGTGTGTTGAAGATGTTTAATGCCCGTCGTCTGCAGTCTCTAATGAAGTGACGAGGATAGTGAAGTTTGGAAAAACGTGTTCAATGAGGGAGCATTCTTCTTCAAGGAACTCACTGCTGCAGATTCTGAGGCGCGCAGGACGGCGGGCATTAACATCTTCAACACACCCAGAGAAGACACTGCTGAGAAGAGATAATAGTCCTTCCCACCAACTCCATTTCCAAACAAGTTTCAACATTTTTCAAGACCTCATTCCAGTATCCACCTCCACATCCACCACCATTAAGAACTAACAGACAGGAAAAGCTTCAATCCACGGCAGGGGTATACACAATCCTGTATGGCTGCAGCAAATTATACGTAGGCGAAACATCCAGAGACCTACAAACACGCATTTTGAACACCAGTACGCAGGCAGATCTGACGACTCAAAAATGCCTGTGTTCAACACCGAAATTTACACAACCATTTAATCAACTACAGAAACGCAAGACTCATCGCCAGAGAAGACAACGCAATACCGAAGAATCCTAGAATCATCACTCATCTGTATATCCAACAACTTCAACCAGAACAACGGCTTCTACAACATAGCTGAACCTATTGCCAAGAAACTTCTTCAACGCTATCCCACCTAGAACTCAAGAATGGTATACTGCAGGTCCTTTAAGTCACACTATGTTTTCAACTATCACACTACTTTTAAGACTCACATGCAGCTTTCTCCACCTGACCCAGCATTCTCCACCTGACTGTACCCTATATATATTCCATGTTGCTCATTTTCCAGGTAGATCTGTTGTGACTCGATAAAGCACTGCGTGGGCGAAACGTTGTCAATAAAGGATCACATTATACTGCTTATGTGTTTATTTTTCCATTGTGTCGGTATTTTATACCATTTATTTCCACAGTCTAACTAGCCTACTGTAAACACTTTTCTTGTTGTAACTTTACTTCTTAGTACTTGATACAAAACAGCTAAAACAACTACAACAGCAAATAGGATAATAATAATGATGATGATGACAATAATAATAACAATGATAATAATAATAATAATAATAATAATAATAACAACTAAGATTGGAAAACGAATTTGGGAGAGTTTCTAAAAGAATGAAAGTAAAATGAATATAGAAAGGAGAAAAGTGATGAGAGGATGAAAAAATAGGTAATGAGAAATTTCATATCAGGTTGGAGGGAGGAAGTGAATGTACTCAGATAACAGGAAGTGGAAAAACTTCAATCCACGGCAAGGGTATACACAATCCCTTGTAATGGCTGCAGCAAATTATACGTAGGCGAAACATCCAGAGACCTACAAACACGCATTTCAGAACACCAGTACGCAGGCAGATCTGACGACTCAAGAAATGCCTGTGTTCAACACCGAAATTTACACAACCACTTAATCAACTACAGAAACGCAAGACTCATCGCCAGAGAAGACAACACGCAATACCGAAGAATCCTGGAATCATCACTTATCTGTATATCCAACAACTTCAACCAGAACAACGGCTTCTACAACATAGCTGAACCTATTGCCAAGAAACTTCTTCAACGCTGGAACACTGCAGGTCCTTTAAGTCACACAATGTTTTTACCTATCACACTACTTTTAAGATTGTCACATGCAGTTTCTCCACCTGACCCAGCATTCTCCACCTGACTATACCCTATATATATTCATGTTACTCTTTTTCCAGGTAGATCTGTCTGTGACTCGATAAAGCCCACTGCGTGGGCGAAACGTTGTCAATAAAGGATCACATTATACTGCTTATGTGTTTATTTTTCAACGTAGAACTTAGCCATACAGATGCGAGAAGGACTTGGAGGTGATGGTAAGCGCAACCTTAAACCAAGACAGCAATGCCTAAGCGTACGTATTAAGGCAAATAGATTACTGGGATTTATATCAAGAAGTGTTAGCAACAGAAGTCCATAGGTTATATTACAGCTTTATACATCATTAGTAAGGCCTCACCTAGATTACGCATCTCAGTTCTGGTCTCCATATTACAGAATGGACATAAATTCGTTAGAAAACATTCAGCGTAGAATGACTAAATTAATACATAGCATTAGAAATTGCTTACGAAGAAAGATTGACGACCCTTAAATTACATTCACTTGTAAGACGTAGAGTGAGGAGACATGATCGAGGTATAAGTGGAAAATGGGTATTACAAAGGGGATATAAATAGGTCTTGAGGATATCTCTCCAAGAGAGAACCCGCAATAAGGGATTTAAGTTAGATAAGTTTAGATTTAGAAAGGGTATAGGAAAGTATTGGTTTGTAAATGAATGGTTCAGAGAACCGACGAGTTGGTAAATTAGACACATATGCAACACTTGGGTATCTTTATTGAGGAAACGTTTCGCCACACAGTGGCTTCATCAGTCCATACAAAGGAGAATCGTGAAGAACATAAGAAAGGAGGAACACTGCAGCAGGCCTGTTGGCCCATACTAGGCAGGTCCTTCACATTCCATCCCACTAACAGAACATTTGTTCAACCTAATTTTCAATGCTACCCAAGAAATAAGCTTTGATCATTTTATTTACTGATGTGCAATTCCCACTTAAATCCAACCTCTCTCACTCATGAATTTGTCCAACCTAAATTTAAAACTACCCAAGGTCCTTGCTTCAATAACCGTACTAGGCAGACTGTTCCACTCATCAACTACCCTATTTCCAAACCAATACTTTAATATATCCTTTCTAAATCTAAACTTATCCAATTTGAATCCATTATTGCAGGTTCTCTCTTGGAGAGATACCCTCAAGACCTTATTTATATCCCCTTTATTAATACCCATTTTCCACTTGTATACCTCGATCATGTCTCCCCTCATTCTACGTCTTACAAGTGAATGTAATTTAAGGGTCTTCAATCTTTCTTCGTAAGGAAGATTTCTAATGCTATGTATTAATTTAGTCATTCTACGCTGAATGTTTTCTAACGAATTTATGTCCATTCTGTAATATGGAGACCAGAACTGAGCTGCTTAATCTAGGTGAGGCCTTACTAATGATGTATAAAGCTGTAATATAACCTCAGGACTTCGGTTGCTAACACTTCTTGATATAAATCCCAGTAATCTATTTGCCTTATTACGTACCCTTAGGCATTGCTGTCTTGGTTTAAGGTTGCTGCTTACCATCACCCCCAAGTCCTTCTCGCAATCTGTATGGCTAAGTTCTACGTTATTTAACTTATAAGTGCTTGGGTTATGGACACTCCCGAGCTTCAGAACCTTACATGAGGTGGTCAGTCCCTCAACCTTGAGTCGATGTGTGGCGAAACGTTTCCTCAATAAAGATACCCAAGTGTTGCATATGTGTCTAATTTACCAACTCTCCGATTCTTTGAACCATTCATTTACATCCTGTCTGACACTGCAACATCTTGGTATCTTAATACAGGGATTTCTTCGCTTGCCTATTCCTTGGGCACGACCTACTTCCACATTGGACAAATGTGACACCTCCTACAACTGCTGCACCTCTCCTGTCTACAGTATATAAGCTTCCTCTACGCTCATATGTTGTATTCTATTCAAGATTGATGGACTGACAACATCGACTCAAGGTTGAGGGACTGACCACCTCATTACATAAGAACATAAGAATGGAGGAACACTGCAGAAGGCCTACTGGCCCATACAAGGCAGGTCCTTATCAAAACCACCACTACCTAAAAATTTATTCCCGTACTCACGACACAAATCAAACCCAGCCCCTCCCACTCATATATTTGTCCAATCTCTTTTTAAAGCCACCCAAGGTCCTAGCCTCTATCACAGTACTCGGAAGATTGTTCCACGCATCTACAACTCTGTTCGAAAACCAGTAATTGCCTATGTCCTTTCTAAATCTAAATTTATCCAATTTAAATCCGTTATTTCTCGTTCTTACTTGGTTCGATATCCTCAGTATTTTATTAATATCTCCTGTTCCCCTCCTGTTCTTCATAATTCTCCTTTGTATGGACTGATGAAGCAACTGTGTGGCGAAACGTTTCCTCAATAAAGATACCCAAGTGTTGCATATGTGTCTAATTTACCAAGTATTGGTTTGGAAATAGGGTATGTTCTTATGTTCATAAGAACATAAGAAAGGATGAACATTGCAGCAGGCCTGTTGGCCCATACTAGGCAGGTCCTTCACAATCCGTCCCACTAACAGAATATTTGCTCAACCAAATTTTCAATGCTACCCAAGAAACAAGCTTTGATAATTCTATTTACTCATGTGCGAGTCCCACTCAAATCCAACCCCTCTCACTCATGAATTTATCCAACCTAAATTTGAAACTACCCAAGGTCCTAGCTTCAATAACCCTACTAGGCAGACTGTTCCACTCATCAACTACCCTATTTCCAAACCAATACTTTCCTATATCCTTTCTAAATCTAAACTTATCTAACTTGAATCCATTATTGCGGGTTCTCTCTTGGAGAGATATCCTCAAGACCTTATTTATATCCCCTTTGTTAATACCCATTTTCCACTTGTATACCTCGATCATGTCTCCCCTCATTCTACGTCTCACAAGTGAATGTAATTTTAGGGTCTTCAATCTTTCTTCGTAAGGAAGATTTCTAATGCTATGTATTAATTTAGTCATTCTACGCTGAATGTTTTCTAACGAATTTATAAGAACATAAGAACATAAGAAAGGAGGAACACTGCAGCAGGCCTGTTGGCCCATTCTAGGCAGGTCCTTCACATTCCATCCCATTCAAACCCAGCCCCTCCCACTCATATATTTGTCCAATCTCTTTTTAAAGCCACCCAAGGTCCTAGCCTCTATCACCCTACTCGGAAGATTGTTCCACGCATCTACAACTCTGTTCGAAAACCAGTACTTGCCTATGTCCTTTCTAAATCTAAATTTATCCAATTTAAATCCGTTATTTCTCGTTCTTACTTGGTTCGATATCCTCAGTATATTATTAATATCTCCTTTGTTTATGCCCATCATCCACTTGTACACCTCGATGATATCTCCCCTCATTCTACGTCTCTCCAGAGAGTGGAGATTCAATGCTCTAAGTCTATCTTCATACGGGAGATTTCTTATACTGTAAATCATTTTAGTCATTCTTCTTTGTATGTTCTCCAATGAATCTATATCCATCCTGTAGTAAGGAGACCAAAACTGAGCTGCATAATCCAAATGAGGTCTCACTAGTGATGTATAGAGCTGTAAAATAACTTTTGGACTTCTGTTGCTTATACTTCTTGAAATAAATCCTAATCTGTTAGCCTTATTGCGCACACTTAGGCACTGTTGTCTTGGCTTTAGATTTCTGCTTACCATGACTCCCAAGTCTTTTTCACATTCTGTATGATCAAGCTCAACTTCACCTAGTTTATAAATTCGAGGGATATTTTCATTACCAACGACAAGCACCTTACACTTGTCCACATTGAACTTCATCTGCCACTTTTCAGACCAAGACATTAATTTATCCAAATCCTCCTGGAGTTCACTGTTATCCTCCTCAGAATGAATTATACGGCCTATTTTTGTATCATCAGCAAATTTACTCATGTCACTTGCAATTCCTTCATCAAGGTCATTAATGTAAATTATGAACAACAATGGGCCCAAAACTGATCCTTGTGGAACGCCACTAGTGACAAATCCCCATTCAGATTTGACCCCATTAATGGAAACTTCTGCTTTCTATTGGTAAGCCATGCCTCTATCCATGCTAGAACTTTACCTCCTATACCATGAGCTGCCACCTTTCTTAAGAGTCTCTTGTGAGGTACTCTATCGAAGGCCTTACTGAAATCCAAGTAGACTATATCATATTCTTTATCACTGTCTACTGCCTCAAATGTTTTATTGAAAAACGTCAGTAAATTTGTCAGGCAGGAACGACCTCTCGTAAACCCATGCTGAGATTCATTAATCAAATTATGTTCTTCAAGGTGACTTCTGATAATATCAGCTATAATTGATTCTAATAATTTGCCTACTATAGACGTGAGGCTTATTGGACGGTAATTTGATGGAATGGACTTATCCCTGATTTGAATATAGGAACTACATTAGCTATCTTCCACATCTCTGGCACAACACCAGTTAGATGGACGTATTAAACACATTCGTTAATGGCTGACTAAGTTCCATTTTGCATTCTTTAAGTACCCTGAAAACAACTCGTCGGGTCCAGGGGACTTATTTTGCTTCAGTTTATCTATTTGTTTGATAACCATATCCCTCGTGACAGTAATATTAGTTAATTTGAATTCTTCAGGCAACAATAGGTTCAGCTATGTTGTAGAAGCCGTTGTTCTGGTTGAAGTTGTTGGATATACAGATGAGTGATGATTCTAGGATTCTTCGGTATTGCGTGTTGTCTTCTGGCGATGAGTCTTGCGTTTCTGTAGTTGATTAAATGGTTGTGTAAATTTCGGTGTTGAACATAGGCATTTCTTGAGTCGCAGATCTGCCTCGTACTGGTGTTCTGAAATGCGTGTTTGTAGGTCTCTGGATGTTTCGCCAACGTATAATTTGCTGCAGCCATTACAAGGGATTGTGTATACCCTGCCGTGGATTGAAGCTTTTCCTGTCTGTTACTGGTAATGTCCTTAATGGTGGTGGATGTGGAGGTGGATACTGGAATGAGGTCTTAGAAAAATGTTGGAAACTTGTTTGGAAATGGAGTTGGTGGGAAGGACTATGTATCTCTTCTCAGCAGTGTCTTTCTGGGTGTGTTGAAGATGTTTAATGCCCGTCGTCTGCAGTCTCTAATGAAGTGACGAGGATAGTGAAGTTTGGAAAAAACGTGTTCAATGAGGGAGCATTCTTCTTCAAGGAACTCACTGCTGCAGATTCTGAGTGCGCGCAGGACGGCGGGCATTAAACATCTTCAACACACCCAGAGAAGACACTGCTGAGAAGAGATACATAGTCCTTCCCACCAACTCCATTTCCAAACAAGTTTCCAACATTTTTTCTAAGGAAAAATAAACACATAAGCAGTATAATGTGATCCTTTATTGACAACGTTTCGCCCACGCAGTGGGCTTTATCGAGTCACAGACAGATCTACCTGGAAAATGAGCAACATGGAGATATATATAGGGTACAGTCAGGTGGAGAATGCTGGGTCAGGTGGAGAAAGCTGCATGTGAGTCTTAAAAGTAGTGTGATAGTTGAACACATAGTGTGACTTAAAGGACCTGCAGTGTACCATTCTTGAGTTCTAGGTGGGATAGCGTTGAAGAAGTTTCTTGGCAATAGGTTCAGCTATGTTGTAGAAGCCGTTGTTCTGGTTGAAGTTGTTGGATATACAGATGAGTGATGATTCTAGGATTCTTCGGTATTGCGTGTTGTCTTCTCTGGCGATGAACATAAGAACATAAGAATGGAGGAACACTGCAGAAGGCCTACTGGCCCATACAAGGCAGGTCCTTATCAAAACCACCACTACCTAAGAATTTACTCCTGTACTCACGACACTAATCAAACCCAGCCCCTCCCACTCATATATTTGTCCAATCTCTTTTTATAGCCACCAAGGTCCTAGCCTCCTATCACCCTACTCGGAAGATTGTTCCACGCATCTACAACTCTGTTCGAAAACCAGTACTTGCCTATGTCCTTTCTAAATCTAAATTTATCCAATTTAAATCCGTTATTTCTGGTTCTTACTTGGTTCGATATCCTCAGTATTTTATTAATATCTCCTTTGTTTATGCCTATCATCCACTTGTACACCTCGATGATATCTCCCCTCATTCTACGTCTCTCCAGAGAGTGGAGATTCAACGCTCTAAGTCTATCTTCATACGGGAGATTTCTTATACTGTAAATCATTTTAGTCATTCTTCTTTGTATGTTTATTTTTCCATTGTGTCGGTATTTTATACCATTTATTTCCACAGTCTAACTAGCCTACTGTAAACACTTTTCTTGTTGTAACTTTACTTCTTAGTACTTGATACAAAACAGCTAAAACAACTACAACAGCAAATAGGATAATAATAATGATGATGATGACAATAATAATAACAATGATAATAATAATAATAATAATAATAATAATAATAATAACAACTAAGATTGGAAAACGAATTTGGGAGAGTTTCTAAAAGAATGAAAGTAAAATGAATATAGAAAGGAGAAAAGTGATGAGAGGATGAAAAAATAGGTAATGAGAAATTTCATATCAGGTTGGAGGGAGGAAGTGAATGTACTCAGATAACAGGAAGTGGAAAAACTTCAATCCACGGCAGGGGTATACACAATCCCTTGTAATGGCTGCAGCAAATTATACGTTGGCGAAACATCCAGAGACCTCCAAACACGCATTTCAGAACACCAGTACGCAGGCAGATCTGACGACTCAAGAAATGCCTGTGTTCAACACCGAAATTTACACAACCATTTAATCAACTACAGAAACGCAAGACTCATCGCCAGAGAAGACAACACGCAATACCGAAGAATCCTGGAATCATCACTTATCTGTATATCCAACAACTTCAACCAGAACAACGGCTTCTACAACATAGCTGAACCTATTGCCAAGAAACTTCTTCAACGCTGGAACACTGCAGGTCCTTTAAGTCACACAATGTTTTTACCTATCACACTACTTTTAAGATTGTCACATGCAGTTTCTCCACCTGACCCAGCATTCTCCACCTGACTATACCCTATATATATTCATGTTACTCTTTTTCCAGGTAGATCTGTCTGTGACTCGATAAAGCCCATTGCGTGGGCGAAACGTTGTCAATAAAGGATCACATTATACTGCTTATGTGTTTATTTTTCCAACGTAGAACTTAGCCATACAGATTGCGAGAAGGACTTGGGGGTGATGGTAAGCAGCAACCTTAAACCAAGACAGCAATGCCTAAGCGTACGTATTAAGGCAAATAGATTACTGGGATTTATATCAAGAAGTGTTAGCAACAGAAGTCCATAGGTTATATTACAGCTTTATACATCATTAGTAAGGCCTCACCTAGATTACGCATCTCAGTTCTGGTCTCCATATTACAGAATGGACATAAATTCGTTAGAAAACATTCAGCGTAGAATGACTAAATTAATACATAGCATTAGAAATCTTGCTTACGAAGAAAGATTGACGACCCTTAAATTACATTCACTTGTAAGACGTAGAGTGAGGGGAGACATGATCTAGGTATACAAGTGGAAAATGAGTATTAACAAAGGGGATATAAATAGGGTCTTGAGGATATCTCTCCAAGAGAGAACCCGCAATAAGGGATTCAAGTTAGATAAGTTTAGATTTAGAAAGGATATAGGAAAGTATTGGTTTGTAAATGAATGGTTCAGAGAACCGACGAGTTGGTAAATTAGACACATATGCAACACTTGGGTATCTTTATTGAGGAAACGTTTCGCCACACAGTGGCTTCATCAGTCCATACAAAGGAGAATCGTGAAGAACATAAGAAAGGAGGAACACTGCAGCAGGCCTGTTGGCCCATACTAGGCAGGTCCTTCACATTCCATCCCACTAACAGAACATTTGTTCAACCTAATTTTCAATGCTACCCAAGAAATAAGCTTTGATCATTTTATTTACTGATGTGCAATTCCCACTTAAATCCAACCTCTCTCACTCATGAATTTGTCCAACCTAAATTTAAAACTACCCAAGGTCCTTGCTTCAATAACCGTACTAGGCAGACTGTTCCACTCATAAGAACATAAGAACATAAGAATGGAGGAACACTGCAGAAGGCCTACTGGCCCATACAAGGCAGGTCCTTATCAAAACCACCACTACCTAAGAATTTACTCCTGTACTCACGACACTAATCAAACCCAGCCCCTCCCACCCATATATTTGTCCAATCTCTTTTTAAAGCCACCCAAGGTCCTAGCCTCTATCACCCTACTCGGAAGATTGTTCCACGCATCTACAACTCTGTTCGAAAACCAGTACTTAACATAAGAACATAAGAACATAAGAATGGAGGAACACTGCAGAAGGCCTACTGGCCCATACAAGGCAGGTCCTTATCAAAACCACCACTACCTAAGAATTTATTCCCGTACTCACGACACAAATCAAACCCAGCCCCTCCCACTCATATATTTGTCCAATCTCTTTTAAAGCCACCCAAGGTCCTAGCCTCTATCACAGTACTCGGAAGATTGTTCCACGCATCTACAACTCTGTTCGAAAACCAGTACTTGCCTATGTCCTTTCTAAATCTAAATTTATCCAATTTAAATCCGTTATTTCTCGTTCTTACTTGGTTCGATATCCTCAGTATTTTATTAATATCTCCTTTGTTTATGCCCATCATCCACTTGTACACCTCGATGATATCTCCCCTCATTCTACGTCTCTCCAGAGAGTGGAGATTCAACGCTCTAAGTCTATCTTCATACGGGAGATTTCTTATACTGTAAATCATTTTAGTCATTCTTCTTTGTATGTTCTCCAATGAATCTATATCCATCCTGTAGTAAGGAGACCAAAACTGAGCTGCATAATCCAAATGAGGTCTCTCTAGTGATGTATAGAGCTGTAAAATAACTTTTGGACTTCTGTTGCTTATACTTCTTGAAATAAATCCTAGTAATCTGTTAGCCTTATTGCGCACACTTAGGCACTGTTGTCTTGGCTTTAGATTTCTGCTTACCATGACTCCCAAGTCTTTTTCACATTCTGTATGATCAAGCTCAACTTCACCTAGTTTATAAATTCGAGGGATATTTTCATTACCAACGACAAGCACCTTACACTTGTCCACATTGAACTTCATCTGCCACTTTTCAGACCAAGACATTAATTTATCCAAATCCTCCTGGAGTTCACTGTTATCCTCCTCAGAATGAATTATACGGCCTATTTTTGTATCATCAGCAAATTTACTCATGTCACTTGCAATTCCTTCATCAAGGTCATTAATGTAAATTATGAACAACAATGGGCCCAAAACTGATCCTTGTGGAACGCCACTAGTGACAAATCCCCATTCAGATTTGACCCCATTAATGGAAACTCTCTGCTTTCTATTGGTAAGCCATGCCTCTATCCATGCTAGAACTTTACCTCCTATACCATGAGCTGCCACCTTTCTTAAGAGTCTCTTGTGAGGTACTCTATCGAAGGCCTTACTGAAATCCAAGTAAACTATATCATATTCTTTATCACTGTCTACTGCCTCAAATGTTTTATTGAAAAACGTCAGTAAATTTGTCAGGCAGGAACGACCTCTCGTAAACCCATGCTGAGATTCATTAATCAAATTATGTTCTTCAAGGTGACTTCTGATAATATCAGCTATAATTGATTCTAATAATTTGCCTACTATAGACGTGAGGCTTATTGGACGGTAATTTGATGGAATGGACTTATCCAATGATTTGAATATAGGAACTACATTAGCTATCTTCCACATCTCTGGCACAACACCAGTTAGGATGGACGTATTAAACACATTCGTTAATGGCTGACTAAGTTCCATTTTGCATTCTTTAAGTACCCTGGAAAACAACTCGTCGGGTCCAGGGGACTTATTTTGCTTCAGTTTATCTATTTGTTTGATAACCATATCCCTCGTGACAGTAATATTAGTTAATTTGAATTCTTCAGGCAACAATAGGTTCAGCTATGTTGTAGAAGCCGTTGTTCTGGTTGAAGTTGTTGGATATACAGATGAGTGATGATTCCAGGATTCTTCGGTATTGCGTGTTGTCTTCTCTGGCGATGAGTCTTGCGTTTCTGTAGTTGATTAAATGGTTGTGTAAATTTCGGTGTTGAACACAGGCATTTCTTGAGTCGTCAGATCTGCCTGCGTACTGGTGTTCTAAAATGCGTGTTTGTAGGTCTCTGGATGTTTCGCCAACGTATAATTTGCTGCAGCCATTACAAGGGATTGTGTATATCCCTGCCGTGGATTGAAGCTTTTCCTGTCTGTTACTGGTAATGTCCTTGATGGTGGTGGATGTGGAGGTGGATACTCGGAATGAGGTCTTAGAAAAAATGTTGGAAACTTGTTTGGAAATGGTGTTGGTGGGAAGGACTATGTATCTCTTCTCAGCAGTGTCTTCTCTGGGTGTGTTGAAGATGTTTAATGTTTTAATGGTTGTGTAAATTTCGGTGTTGAACACAGGCATTTCTTGAGTCGTCAGATCTGCCTGCGTACTGGTGTTCTGAAATGCGTGTTTGTAGGTCTCTGGATGTTTCGCCAACGTATAATTTGTTGCAGCAAACTATACGTTGTTTCCTAGAATCATCACTCATCTGTATATCCAACAACTTCAGCCAGAACAACGGCTTCTACAACATAGCTGAACCTATTGCCAAGAAACTTCTTCAACGCTATCCCACCTAGAACTCAAGAATGGTACACTACAGGTCCTTTAAGTCACACAATGTTTTTAACTATCACACTACATTTAAGACTGTCACATGCAGCTTTCTCCACCTGACCCAGCATTCTCCACCTGACTGTACCCTATATATATCTCCATGTTGCTCATTTTCCAGGTAGATCTGTCTGTGACTCGATAAAGCCCACTGCGTGGGCGAAACGTTGTCAATAAAGGATCACATTATACTGCTTATGTGTTTATTTTTCCATTGTGTCGGTATTTTATACCATTTATTTCCATTAATAGATAATTTTAGATTTAGAAAGGTTATAGGAAAGTATTGGTTTGGAAATAGGGTAGTTGATGAGTGGAACAGTCTGCCTAGTAGGGTTATTGAAGCTAGGACCTTGGGTAGTTTCAAATTTAGATTGTATAAATGCATGAGTGAGAAGGGTTGGATTTGAGTGAGACTTGTTCATGAGTAAATAGAATTATCAAAGCTTTTTTTTTGGGTAGCATTGAAAATTGGGTTGAGCAAATATTCTATTAGTGGGATGGATTGTGAAGGACCTGTCTAGTATTGGCCAACAGGCCTTCTGCAGTGTTCCTCCTTTTTTATGTAGATGAATGGTTCAGAGAACCGACAAGTTAGAAATTAGACACATATGCAACACTTGGGTATCTTTATTGAGGAAACGTTTCGCCACACAGTGGCTTCATCAGTCCACTACAAAGTAGAAAGGTGTAAGGAGAGGAGGAGTTTGAGGTAATCAGTCCCTCGGCCTGGAGTCGATGTGTTCAGTCCATCAAAATATACCCAAGTGTTGCATATGTGTCTAATTTATAACTTGTCGGTTCTCTGAACCATTCATCTACAACCATCTTCAAACCATTGTGCACAGACCAGGGAATCAGGAACACGAGAATCATACCACAGTAAGAAGGAAACTGAAAGTGTGGTACACAGAGATGAAAAAAAAAATGGAGTGATGAATGAAACTAACGAGTAAAATAGGCAATACCAGGCATTATAGCACTCACAGAGACAAGCCTCACATATATGCTAAGATATGTGATTTTCCCAGCTGGATATCCGATTAAGAGGAAGGAGAGAGATAACAGAGGAGCTAGAGGAGAAGCAATGCTAATCAAAACCCAGTGGAATACTGAGGATATAAAAATAATCAGAGAGAAGTAAGGATTCTTAGACGACATTGCATACAGCTTAAAAGTCAGACCCATATAGGAGAATGCAGCACCAACAAGACCAGAAGGGGAAAGAAGGGGTGAGTTCTATGAGGAGAGATTAAGGGAGCTATAGCTGATGACATCATTGGAATGAAAAGCTAGGGTAGATTTGATAACAACATAAAAAATGCTGAAAGGAATTTATATGGTGAATAGAGAGTAATTTTTCGAGACATCTGAAACAGGAGGAACAAGAGGAAGCATTTACAAGATGAAAGCAAATGTGTCACAGGGATGTTAGGAATTATTTCGTCAGCTTAAGGACCTGAATAGCTGAGAATCAGAAGAGTACAAACATAGATTTTAGGTGTGATATGAAAAGCCTCTCGAAGTCAGCAAGGTAAATGGATTTTCATGTGCGGAGTCTCGACACTTGTAACCATACATGAGAATATATAGTTAAACATTCACACATAAAAATATGCACAAACGCACCCAAACACACACACACACACACACACACACACACACACACACACACACACACACACATACACACGCACACAAACACACACACACACATCAGGAGGAGAACAATAGTCAAGGACCACGTGATCAGGCTGAGGAAGAAAGGAGGGAAGGTCACAAGAAATGACCGCAAAGTGTGTGAGGAGCTCAACATGAGATTCAAAGAAGTGTTCACAGAGGAAATAGAAGGGCCTACAGAAAGGAGGTAAGATAGGGTACACCATCAGGTGCTGGACACAATACACACAACTGAGGAGGAAGTGAAGAGGCTACTAAGCGAGCTAGATACCTCAAAGGCGATGGGCCGGATAACATCTCTCCATGGGTCCTGAAAGGGGGAGCAGAAGAGCTATGTGTACCCCTAACAACAATCTTCAACACGTCTATCGAAACAGGGCAACTACCTGAGGTATGGAAGACAGCAAATGTAGTTCCAATTTTTAAAAAAGGAGACAGGAACGTAGCACTAAACTACAGACCAGTGTCACTGACATGTATAGTATGCAAGGTCATGGAGAAGATTATCAGAAGAAGAGTGGTGGAGCACCTAGAAAGGAATGAGCTTATCAACGACGGCCAACACGGTTTCAGGGACGGGAAATCCTGTGTCACAAACCTACTGGAGTTCTATGACAGGGTGATAGCAGTAAGACAGGAGAGAGATGGGTGGGTAGATTGCATTTTCTTGGACTGTAAGAAGGCGTTTGACACAGTTCCACACAAGAGATTAGTGCAAAAGCTGGAGAACCAAGCAGGGATAACAAGGAAGGCACTCCAATGGATCATGGAATACCTGTGAAGAAGACAGCAGTGAGTCATGGTACGTGGTGAGTGCGCCTGTGATGAGTGGGATTCGACAGGGGTCAGTCCAAGGACTGTTTCTTGTATTTGTGAACGACATGACGGAAGGAATGATGATGTGAAGTTGATGAGAAGAATTCAATCGGACTAGGACCAGGCAGAACTACAAAGGGATCTGAACAGGCTACAAGCCTGGTCGAGCAATTTGCTCCAGGAGTTCAATCCCACCAAGTGCAAAATAAAGAAGATTGGGGAAGGGCAGAGTACAGTCTATGGGGCCAGAGACTACAAACCCCTCCTGAGGCGCACATCAACCAAATAACTGCTGAAGCATACGGGCATCTAGAAAACCTACGAACAGCATTTCTACATCTTAATAAGGAATAGTTCAGGACCCTGTACACAGTGTACGTTAGGCCCATATTGGAGTATGCAGCACCAGTTTGGAACCCACACCTAGCCAAGCACGTAAATAAACTAGAGAAAGTGCAAAGGTTTGCAACAAGACTAGTCCCGGAGCTAATGGGTATGTCCTATGATAAGAAGTTAAGGAATATCGACCTGACGACACTGGAGGACAGGAGAGATAGGGTGGACATGATAAACGACATATAAAATACTGAGAGGAATTGACAAGGTGAACAGAGACAGAATGTTCCATAGATGGGACACAGCAACAGGGGGACACAGTTGGAAGTTGAAGACTCAGATGAATCACAGGGATGTTAGGAAGTATTTCTTCAGTTACAGAGTGGTCAGGAAGTGGAATAGCTTGGGAAGTGATGTAGTGGAGGCAGGATCCATTCATAGCTTCAAGAAGAGGTATGATAAAGCTCATGGCGCAGGGAGAGTGACCCAGTAGCGGCCAGTGAAGAGGCGGGGCCAGGAGCTATGACTCGACCTTTGCAACCACAACTAGGTGAGTACAACTATGTGAGTACATACACATACACACACACAGCAGGAAGGAAAAGCGCCTACTAGGAATAACTTGGAATTCTTAGGGTAACATAACAAAATATTAAGAGATATATTCTTTGTGGAATCAGGAACGTTACCAGAGAGGCAAATGAGAGAGTGCACCAACGAGTGCTGGACACAATCCAGACACTCTGATGTATGGTAAGAAAATAATGAGATAATTAGATACCTCGAAAACAATAGGAACAGACAAAATCTTTCTATGTGTTCGGAGAAATGGAGCAAAGGACCTATGTGAACAACTAGCAGCAATCTTCAACAAATCGATTTAAACTGAGCAGCTTCCAGGGGTCTGGACAACAAAGAATGTTATCCTAATATTCACACGAAGGTGAGAAACAGGCAACATTGAATTACAGGTCAGTGTCACTAACATGCGTAGAATTTAAGGTTATGGAGAAGGTTATTAGAAGAGTAATGGAGCAGCTGAACAGGCGTGAACTAGTAAATAACAACAAGCACATTTTTTAATATGATAAATCCTCTCTCACAAATCTGTAAACACTTTATGATGAAGTAATGAAAGTTAGGAAGGAGAGAAAGAGTTGGGTGATACTTTTGTTTTGTATTTCTCACGGTTGTTCCCTCTCCCTTTGCTATTCTTTTAATCAAGCTACACACGGTATTATCATTCTGACTGATTTATCTATGGTTTCGTGTTCTTAATCCTCTCTCGCCCAATTTCAGTTTTGATGCTTAGTTTCACTAGAAATAAAATACACACCAGCCCTCGAGACGTTTCTGGGTCTCTGAAAATGTGTCATCAAGTTCACTTTGGTCTCCCTACTTCCTATTCCTTCACTTTACATAGTTATTCATGAATCCTTCCTTCATCCTTCTGATAAATGTAATTTTCCTCTCTCCTCCTCCTCCTTCCATTTCATTTCCCTACAGATTTTTGTTTATCCTTTGACCTGTTCCTTTGCTGCTTCCCTTATCATCTCCAGCACCTACCTGATGTTTTCAAGTATTTCTGCAAAGGTCTTGTTGACTCCCTCTTCTCTTCCTTCTGTCTCCTCACCTACTATTACTGTTCCTTCCTTACCCTCATTTCTCCTTTATTACATCACATCCAGTTCTTTCCTTATCTTTCTTAGATCATCTCCCAGTTTTTGCATCTTTACCTCGGGACTTGTAGCCTTTGTCTCCAGTTCAATGTTTTGTACACATACCTCTATGACCTTACTCTACACCTCTGCGAAAATCACTAAACTTTTTTCCGGTTCTCGATGGTATCGATTCCTTCTCTGGTAGTTAAAAGACACAAGTGCAACTAAACCATACCACTGGAGGGGGTTGAACTCGCGGATAGAGTCGTAAAACTTCAGACCGATGCGTCAATGCGACGATTTCGTGAGTCAAGTGCAACTGATGTGACATTTTATTACGGCAACGTTTCGCTTTGTCAGGCTCTTACGGCATGACAAAGCTCCTGGAGAGCGAAACGTTGCCGCAAAAAATGTAACATTAGTTGCACTTGTGTCCTTTTTACCTAACATTTTGTCGGTAATTCTACCAACGTCAATACGATTCCTTTTCTCTTCACTCACATCCTGAAGTTTTCTTCCTCAGTTCTCATTCATCAACTAGTTGGCTCTTGGGTTCCTACTTATTGGTTGCTCAAGGTTCCCTGGCTGGATACAAGACCTTCCTCAAATTGCAGCTTGTAACTGGTAATGAGACTCTGGTCACTGCCCTTGCCTATGTATAGACAGTCCTGTGCAGATCTGTGTTTGTTTGTGTATGTACTCAGCTATTTGTACTAAACTATTTGTGGTTGCAGGAGTCGATTCATAGCTCATGGCCCCGCCTCTTCACTGACCGCTACTAGGTCCTCTCTCTCTCTCTCTGCTCCAAGAGCTTTATCAAACCTCTTCTTAAAACTATGTATGGTTCCTGCCTCCACTACATCACTTCCTGACAACTCTAAGACTAAAGAAATAAATCGTAAAATCCCTTTGATTTATCTGAGTCTTCAACTTACAATTGTGACCCTTGTTTATGTGTCCCATCTCTGGAACATTCTGTCTTTGTCCACCTTGTCAATTCCTCGCAGTATTCTGTATGTCGTAATCATGTGTCCCCTAACCCTCCTGTCCACAAGTGTCGTCAGGCCGATTTCCCTTAACTTTACTTCGTAGGACAATCCCCTTATCTCTCGAACTAGTCCTATTGCAAACCTTTGTACATTCTTTAATTTTTTGACGTATTTGACCAGGTGTGGGTTCCAAACTGGTGCAATGGGACTGACGTACATGGTGTACAGAGACTTGAACGATTCCTTACTGAAGCATTGGAATGCTATTCTCAGGTTTGCCAGGCGCCCACATGCTGCAGCAGTTATCTGGTTGATGTGCGCCTCAGGAGATATGCTCGGCATTGTACTTACCCCAAGAAGCTTTTTCTTGAGTGAGGTTTTCAGTCTTTTGCCACCTAGCTTATACCCTGTTTGCGGTCTTCTGTGCTCTTCCCCGATCTTCATGATTTTATATTTGGCGGGATTAAATTCGAGAAGCCAGTTGCTGGACCAGGCTTCCAGCCTGTCCAAGTCTCTTTGTAGTCCTGCCTAATCCTCATTCGATTTAATTCTCCTCATTAACTTCTCATCATCTGCAAACAGGGACACTTCTGAGTCTATCCCTTCCGTCAAGTCATTCACATATATCATAAATAGCACTGGTCCTATGACTGACTCCTGTGGAACCCCGGTCGTCACAGGCGCCCACTTTGACACCTCGTCACGTACCATGACTCGTTATTGCCTCCCTGACAGGTATTCTCTGATCCATTGCAGCGCCCTTTCTGTTATGTGTCCCTGTGAGTGTGTGTGTGGTTGCAGGGGTAGAGTCAGAGCTCCTGGCCACACAGGAGCCACAGGCTCTTATGTGTGTGTGTGTGTGCGTGCTTATGTGAGTGAAGCCAGTGATAGTAGACTGGCTTAAGATATCCCAGGGAGACAGTCTGCGGGAATGGTCTGTACAAAACAGAGGAACAAGCACCAGCACAGCGCACAGGCCAATATTTGCGTAGTCTTTTCCCAAGTTAGATTTCGACTGTGTGAAAAATATGAAGCCTGATTTAATCTCTGTTGTCCCTAATATAGGTGAATGTCTTGTTCACAATTTGTGTAATATTCTCTTACACGTTAGTGTTAAGCACCGCATTCAAGCGGAGCTCAGCAATATTAAAAAATCACCTGGACGGGAGTGCTGTTTACGCACTGGTTGTGAGTTTTAGGACTCGCCATGGGTTTAGATCCCACCCGTTCCCTGATTTGTTTGCAGTCATCTTATTGCGATTTCGTGAATCACGGCAATATTGATCAAAAATATTGATTAACAATATTCCATTAAATAGAGAAACTGGGATTCTTTATCATTAATTTGCCCGTATCGTCATAAGGGAGCTTATAGAAAATTTTGTAAACTATTTCAAACTCACCAACTAATGCAAAGTGTTAATGACTATAATAAACATATGAATAAAGGCGCGTGTGGCGGCAGCAACACATCCTGGAAAGTAATCAGAGTTGTATTCAAAGGGAAACCAGGCACAGCCTGCAATAATTTCTTCATTATTAATTCTGCTCTGACCTTTGACCCACTAACACATGCGAATTCCTCTTGTAACTGTATTTGTTTCACTTCCTGATCAGTCGGGCTGTGGTGCTTACCTGTATGTATCTACAAGGGTCGAATATAAGCTCTTGGCCCCACATCTCCGCTGCTTGTGGATAGCACCAACTCCCGGTTGGTGATCAGGTCCTGGTGTGGTACCTGGTGTGGTACCTGGTGTGGTACCTGGTGTGGTACCTGGTCCTGGAGGTGGTGAGTGCCGGAAACGTCTCCGTGAAGTCGACTGCTCACATTGCAACAATGAGAAGTATCACTGCTCCCTGATGCCATAATCCTCAAATATTTAATGTTAAAAATATAATCAGTTATGGAATGTTGAAACTTTATGTAAATGTCTTCCAGTATGCTGGAGCGTCTTAGAGAAATAGATAAAACAATTGCACGAGTGTGGCCATGATATAGAAGCATGTGATGTGGAGTTAATATGAAGTTAATATGAAGTGGAGGGAAGCAATGGTTGAAAGTAAAATTATATAAATTCTACTGGTCATGAATTGAGTTTTATGTATGACTAAGTGAGTTTTACATGTGCAAAAATAAAATAAAAAGTGTATGATAGTGATTTACTAGGACATGTAATTTTTTTTTGGAAGATTTAGAGTGAGTTGTAGGGCTGTGAGAGTCAGTTTTAAATGTTAGGAAGGAAATAGTTGACTTGTATGAGGGAATAAGTGTGACCAAGATTAGTGTCAAACTAATTTGTAGGAGTGTGTGAGTTTTAGGAGAGTGAGATTCGGATGAATGTGAATGGAAGATAATTGCTAAAGTTTGAAAATGAGTTAATGGTGTGTTAAAATGATGAAGAGTGAGAATGAGTTTAATATGTGTGAAATGTGTAATTAATTACGGTGTGCGCGTGTGAAACAGGATTGTGGGAGTGAGTAGTAGGGTTGTGGGAGGGTGTGGTAGTAGTGATAGAATGTGTAGACTGAGGGTGAGATTGTGTAGAAGGGGTGAGAACGTGTGTAGATGGGTTGAGAGTGTATTAAAGGGTTATTCGAGTATGCAATAGGGTGGTGAGAGACTGTGTGGTATGAGTGTGAGGATATATAGTGTGGGTGTGAGAGTGATTCGCTGGGATGTTGCCCTGGATAGTTGGGTGTGTGCATGTGGGGTGAAGGAATGTGTAATAGGACTGTGGGAGTATGTAGTAGGTTTGAGAGAGTGCTGAATAGAGGTGTGGGAGTGTACCGTAGAGGCGAAGAATTGTGCAGTTAAGATGTGTGAATGTCTACTAAGGAAGTGAGAATGTGTAGTAGGGGAGTGAGAATGTGTAGTAGGGAAGTGAGAATGTGTAGTGAGGAAGTGGGAATGTGTGCTGGGAATGTGTAGGACGGGCATGAGAATGTGCAGTAAAACATTGGGAGTAAAATGAGACAGAATTATAAATGTGAGTAAATGATAAAAGTGAGGGAATGGCTTGTGAAATAGAGATAGTTGGCAGTAAAAGTATGTATGTAGGTGATAGTAGAGTGTGAGCTACTTGTAGAAGTGTGTCATGAGTTGGGAGTGAGCTGTAAAAGTGTGAGAATGAGTTTTAGAAGTGTGGAGTGAGTTGCAGAAGTATAGGAGAAGGAGTCCTAGTAATGAAGAATAAAAGTGCACGAGAGAGTTGAATAATTGTGGGAGTAAGTTGTAGGAGAGTCATAGTGGGGTATTAGAATTTGGGAGTGAGTTTCAAGCGTGTGGGAGTGATTATTTGGGTGGCTATGAGAGTGAGTTACACAAGTGTGACATTTAATAATGGGAGTGTTCAAATAAGATGTAGGAATTGGAGGTGTGGGAAAGAGATTTAGGGGAGAGGTAGTCAGCTGTAGAAGTACAGCAATGAGTTTGTGAAGTGTGGGAGTGAGTTGCAGGAGCATAGCTTATTACCACACTCTTAAATGTTGTATTGGTGTGTGAACTAATTTACATCACACTCTGAAACTACAGTTCAAAATCCTTTAGATGTTGTTTAACATTTTCAAAGAGAACTTAGTGTAATTGTTGTGCTGCCAGAATTAATGTCATAATACTTCTAGCTCAAACTAAATAATTCAGAATGAATTTATATTTTGACTTAAGTCGGACCAACTGCTGAAATTTACTGCAAACAGGAACAGGGATTTCAGTTTCATACCTTCAACATTTCAAAGCTGTGAGGCCAGGAACTACAGCTTAACGCCCTCAGTAAGTTAAAGTTTGTGGTGCATAGTAAAAGGCATTTTCGAGGTGGATCAGAAGTTGCAAGAGTTGCAGCTCAACCGCTTTGCACACTTAAAGTTAGAGATCAACGTTTCATACAATAAACCTGTGACTCAAACTCTTGCATAACAGTAACAGTAGCAGTACAAGGTAACAGAAGCAGTATAAGGTAACAGTAGCAGTACAAGGTAACAGTAGCAGTACAAAGTAACAATGGCAGTACAAGGTAATAGTAGCAGTATAAGGTAACAGTAGCAGTACACGGTAACAATAGGAGTACAAAGTAACAATGGCAGTACAAGGTAACAGTACCAGTACAAGGTAACAATGGCAGTACAAGGTAATAGTAGCAGCATAAGGTAACAGTGGCAGTACAAGGTAACAATAGCAGTACAAAGTAACAATGAGAGTACAAGGTAACAGTAGCAGTACAAGGTAACAGTAGCAGTACAAGGTAACAGTAGCAGTACAAGGTAACAGTAGCAGTACAAGGTAACAGTAGCAGTACAAGGTAACAGTAGCAGTACAAGGTAACAGTAGCAGTACAAAGTAACAATGGCAGTACAAGGTAATAGTAGCAGTATAAGGTAACAGTAGCAGTACAAATTAACAATAGGAGTACAAAGTAACAATGGCAGTACAAGGTAACAGTAGTAGTACAAGGTAACAATGGCAGTACAAGGTAATAGTAGCAGTATAAGGTAACAGTAGCAGTACAAGGTAACAATAGCAGTACAAAGTAACAATAGCAGTACAAGGTAACAGTAGCAGTACAAGGTAACAGTAGCAGTACAAGGTAACAGTAGCAGTACAAGGTAACAGTAGCAGTACAAGGTAACATTAGCAGTACAAAGTAACAATGGCAGTACAAGGTAACAGTAGCAGTACAAGGTAACAGTAGCAGTACAAGGTAATAGTAGCAGTATAAGGTAATAGTAGCAGTATAAGGTAACAGTAGCAGTACAAGGTAACAATAGCAGTACAAAGTAACAATGGCAGTACAAGGTAACAGTAGCAGTACAAGGTAACAGTAGTAGTACAAGGTAATAGTAGCAGTATAAGGTAACAGTAGCATTACAAGGTAACAATAGGAGTACAAAGTAACAATGGCAGTACAAGGTAACAGTAGCAGTAAAAGGTAACAGTAGCAGTACAAGGTAACAATAGCAGTACAAAGTAACAATGGCAGTACAAGGTAACAGTAGCAGTACAAGGTAACAATAGCAGTACAAGATAACAATAGCAGTACAAAGTAACAATGGCAGTACAAGGTAACAGTAGCAGTACAAGGTAACAGTATGAGTACAAGGTAACAATAGCAGTACAAAGTAACCATTACAGTACAAGGTAACAGTAGCAGTACAAAGTAACAATGGCAGTACAAGGTAACAGTTGCAGTACAAGGTAACAGTAGCAGTACAAGGTAACAATAGCAGTACAAAGTAACAATGGCAGTACAAGGTACCAATAACAGTACAAGGTAACAGTAGCAGTACAAGGTAACAATAGCAGTACACAGTAACAATGTCAGTACAAGGTAACAGTTGCAGTACAAGGTAACAGTTGCAGTACAAAGTAACAATAACAATGCTAGGTAACACAACCAGTAACTGTTACTTGAACCTGCTTCATATTAGTAGCACAAACACTAAGTGTTGTTTAATCCTCTTTATTAATAACATGATAACAAGTGTCACTTTAACCTCTTTATTAATAGCATGATAACAAGTGTCACTTTAACGTCCTTATTAATAGTATGAGAACAAGTAAGTGTCAGTTTAATGTTCAAATAAAAAGTTGAACAACAAATAAGTGTCGCTTTAGAGTCACTTGTATTAGTCACACATCCAG
This sequence comes from Cherax destructor, assembly GCA_009830355.1. NCBI lineage: Eukaryota > Metazoa > Arthropoda > Malacostraca > Decapoda > Parastacidae > Cherax > Cherax destructor. The sequence goes on along the minus strand of WNWK01014589.1, from coordinate 25,449 downwards.
TAAGTGTCACTTTGACTTCCATAATATTAGCAGCACAGTCGGAAAGTGTAACTTGAACGTCCTTGGTACACTTAAGTGCTCAGGCAGAACCACTCAATCACAACTGTAACTGCAGATTAGTTGAGAGAAACATTCTCAAAATATTTAACATTTATTAATCAAACATTGTTTTTTGTTATTAACTTTACGGAGGTGTTAGTTTCCATGAAGTATTGCACAAGTTATTTAAGTCAGGGCAGCGCATTCTAAAAGAAACAAAAATGTGATATAATAATTATTATATGAAATTTTAAAACTTACTTGATTTTATATTTTCTAAGTTTACAGGTTAGTGTTTTATATTTATTATATCTAGTAGAGAGTAATGTAAACACTTATAAATGTTTGTTATAGATATAAGCTGCATAATGGATATTCCTTTTTTAATTAATAAATAATACAAGAGTACAATATTTTATATTTAATTTGAAAAATAATAAGTTGAATGAGAGTAAAATAGTTGTTATTGTAGTGTTTCATTTTTGTCAAAATATATACAATAATATGTTCTACAAGCAGGTGAGACGTCGACACAAAGATGTGTGAATTTCCGTGTATATACCTGAGAGTTAACAAATAACAATCTTTAATGTTGTCATTCAAAGCATCTCAATACTGTGCATATATCTTACCGTAAAAAAGTATTTTTCTTATTTTTTTAAACACATTGGCCGTCTCCCACCAAGGTAAGGTGGCCCAAAAAAGAAATACTTTCATTACCATTCACTCCATCACTGTCTTGCCAGTGGCGCGCTTACAGTACAGTTATATAACTGTAACATTATGGTCAGAGTGCAGACACTGTACTTCCCATCTCCAGGACTCAAGTCCGGCCTGCCGATTTCACTGAATCCCTTTATAAATGTTACCTTGCTCACACTTCAAATCCTAAAGACAATTTGTCTCCATTCGCTCCAATCTAACACGCTCACGCATGCTTGCTGGAAATCCAAGCCCCTCGCACACAAAACCTCCTTTACCCCCTCCCTCCAACCTTCCCTAGACCGACCTCTACTCCGTCTTCCCTCCACTTCATATTTATACACTTTCGAAGTCATTCTATTTTGTTCCACTCTCTCTACATGTCCAAACAACCTCAACAACCCTTCGTCAGCCATCCTAATTTCCAAACTATGAATTCTCTGCATTATATTCACACCACACATTATCCTCAGACATAACATCTCCACTGTCTCCAGCCTTCTCCTTGTTGCAACATTCACCACCGATATTTCTCACCCATATAAGAGCGTTGGTATAACTATACTCTCATACATTTCACTCTTTGCTTCCATGGACAAAGTACTTTGTCTCTACACTCCTAAGTTCACCACTCACCCTTTTCCCCTCATCAATTCTATGATTCACCTATTCCTTCACAGACCCATCTACTGACACGTCCACTCCTAAATATCTGAATAAATTCACCTCCTCTATACTATCTCTCTTCCTTATGATATCCAATGTTTCGCCACCTAATTTTTTTGTTATCCTTATCACCTTACTCTTTTCTATATTCACTTTTAATTTTCTTCTTTTACATTCCCTACAAGACTCATCCACCATGATCTGCAACTTTTCTTCAGTATCTCCCAAAAGCACAGTGTCATCAGCAAAGAGCAGCTGTGACAACACCCTCTCTATGTTAGATTCTTTATCTTTTTAACCCCACACCTCTTCCCAACACCCGAGCATTCACTTCTCTTACAACCCCATCTGTAAATATATTGAACAACCACGGTGACATTACGCAACATTTCAACATTTCAACATTTCACTGCTTTCAGTAACCTACCTCCGATTGCATACATTTGCAATAACTGCCACATTGCTCCTCTATCCACTCTGTCATACGCCTTTTCCAAATCCATAAACGCCACAAAATCCTCTACACCCTTATCTAAACACTGTTCACCTATATGTTTCAATGTAAACACTTGGTCTACACACCCCCTACTTTTCCTAAAGCATCCTTGTTCATCTGGTATCCTGCTCTCCGTCTTACTCTTAATTCTTTTAATAATAACTCTACCAAACACTTTACCAGGTATTCTCAACAAACTTATTCCCCTATAATTTTTGCACTCTCTTTTGTCCCCTTTGCCTTTATACAAAGGAACTATGCATGCTCTCTGCCAATCCCTAGGTACCTTTCCAAAACTATATCACCACCTACTTTTAACATTTCTATCTTCATCCCATCAATCCTAGCTGCCTTACCCCATTTCTTTCTACCCACTGCCTCACGAACTTCCACCACACTTACAACTGGCTCTTCCTCATTCTTACAAGATGTTATTCCTCCTTGCCCTATACTCGAAATCACAGCTTCCCTATCTTCATCAACATTTAACAATTCCTCAAAATGTTCCCTCCATCTTCCTGATACCTCTAACTCTCCATTTAATAACTCTCCTCTCCTATTTTTAACTGTCAAATCCATTCGTTCCCTAGGCTTCCTCAACTTATTAATTTCACTCCTAAACTTTCTTATTTTCAACATAATTTGTTGATAACATCTCACCCACTCTCTCATTTGCTTTTTTTTTTACATTTATTCTCCACTCTCTTAACGTCTCTTTTTCTCTACATATACTCATCCCGCCTTGCATCACTTCTACTTTGTAAAAACCTCTCATTAGCTAACTTTTTCTCCCTTACTACTCTCTTTACATCATCATTCTACCAATCGCTCTTCTTCCCTCCCACACCCACTTTCCTGTAACTACAAACTTCTGCTGAACACTATAGTTTTTGGTTACCGGAAAGTGGGTGAGGGAGGGAAGAAGAGCGATTGGTGGAATGCTGATGTATTCATTATAATAGGGTAAATTATTATTGTTTTGTAATCATTATTCATTAGCTGGAATAATGATATCAGTTTAATTAAATTGCATGTTCTTACACATTCTCTAAGATTGATAGTGTGTCTGGGAAGGAAACACCACCCCTCCTATCAATAAGAGCTCCTCATTCAGATTTCCTGTTTGTTGTCTCCAATTCCTCACTGGTCACATGCCTTGACGCACAGACCATCCGCATTGGTGTCTCCCTCTGCCTTGCCACCCCTATCATCGCCGCACAGGTGTGTCTCCTGCAGTGCATCGGCACGGCCTTGTCTTGTTTGAGGTGAAAGTGTGGGAAAGACTTTAAGGAAAAACTTGGGTTAAAATTATCATTAAAATGAGCCTTGCAGAAGCCGGATGCCCAGCAATAAGGGAGCCACCCCAACGAAAAACGTACAGATGGAATTACCTTACAAGCTTGGAGAGACGGTAAGCAGGAGGTGCAAGACTAAACATGTGCGTCCACAGGTTGATACCTATCTCCAACACAGTTGGAAGTAGGATCAGCAGAAAGCTTCAGGGGGTAACAAAAGTCTAAAAAATATGGTGAACTTGCCTATCATTCAATGTATGTTTGTTCCCATAAGCTCAGAGACGTTTGGTCCAGGAAAAAAGAGCACCTCAAAGTTCCTTAAGAGCTAGGCAAAAGACTCATCAGTGCAACAAGGGATCCCAGGGCAGCAAGTTTTCTATAACAGCGACTCAATGCTGCAGATCAGATAGGGAAATGTTTGTTGAATGTCAGTTACGCGACCCAGTTCTGAGGAGCTGATGTGATTTTTGTCAAGTAATTTTTGAGAAAAACGTTATATACTTGTATCCAATACAACTCATGTATTGTATACTCCATCTCTGTATCATCAATACATTCTTCAACCCTTGTGCACCCTATTACATAATAAAATACGTATACCTATTTGTGAATTTGTAAAAGATGGGGAGATAGGAGAAGTGAAATATTCAAAAGGCTTCAAAGATAAACCCAATTATCCTTCATCGAAGCCTTTTTATCTAGCTCTCCTGTTAGATATTATTTTGTAGTGTATTTATTACGTTGCGTATTGGTGAATATTGTCTAAAAAAAATCTCCATATATAATGTAATTTTCCGTGATTAGTTCTGAAACTGGATGCGTAGTATTCCTGGTCAGTCAAAGTGGCCAGGAGAGGAGAGTGAGTTGCGTGTGTGTGCGTGTGTGAGTTGCGTGTGTGTGCGTGTGTGAGTTGCGTGTGTGTGCGTGTGTGAGTTGCGTGTGTGTGCGTGTGTCAGTTTGTGAAGCGCAGCATCTGCAGTAAGATGTCATGGTTTGTTTTTTGTAGGGATGGTGTTTTTTTGGTAAGTTTATTTCATAGGTTATTTTATTGTTTTAAGTGCTATAATGTTTACTTGTAAGGCCCTAGTGTGCAGAGGCCTGTTTATGTTTATATATTTTGTTTTACTCACTAATAGCAGTGTGCTAGTGAGCTAATATGAGTACTGGAGTGTGGTGATGTTGGGATGTAGTAGAATACGTTGTTTGTTGTGTACTATAAATATATTATATTTTTGTATAGGTGAGTTTTTGAGTCCTTCTTGATAATACATTGACCATTTAAATTAATGCTTCATAATTTGTATGAAGGTACATGCTGGCCCTAGAGTGGTTTATTTTTCTATTTTAAATAAAATAAATGCCGCTAGACTAGGCAGGTCATTTACCCTTTAGGAGCCAGGGCTTTTATTAGTGTTAGGTAAGCCAAAAGTCGTATCATGGTGGCTTTCTGGGTAGAATTATCAAATTTAGAATGATAAATCATATTTTAAACCTGGAGAGTCAATATTTATTGAAAGGGTTTAATAAATATTAATATTAATAACTTTTTTTCAGGTGTAATTAATACAAATATTTTTCTGCCTGATTTTTGTGTGTGCACATTTAGTGATTTAGGGAGTTTTTAATAATATTAATTCTATGTGAATAATAATAATACTTTAATGAACCTATGTGCTTTGCTGTGTGATTTATTATTTTATGTAAGTAATTTCTTCTGTAATAAGCAAGTGTTTTGTGTTATTAATTTCAAAGATGTCTGTAAGCAATAGAGATTCTAGTGGTGACAGGGGTGTGAGAGGAGATCCTGGATCAAACCCCACTGCTAATAATGAGAGAAATGAAGCACAAATTTTACAACTAAAACTAGCTCTAATTATGGAAGAAAAAAATCTGAAAAGGATTGAACGTACTAAAATCCAGGAAGAGAAAGAGAAATCTTTAGAGCTGAAGATAAAGGGAGAAAGAGAGTATGCTGCTTCACAAAATGTAACAGGTAACAAGGTAGACATATTCAATTTGGAACTAGCTATAAAGTTCGTCTCTAAAATTTTACCCAGTTAATTGGTAAAGGGTTACAAGCTGTTAACTCTCTGGATGAACATTAATTTTCAGATTATGAGAAGATGAAAAATGTTGTGTTATTGGCTTATCAGATATTGCAAGAGAGGTACAGGCAGAAGTTTAGATGTTTAAAATCTCAGGAAGGACAATCCTTGGTGGAGTATGGAAAGAAGAAGATATCGTTGCTGACTAAATGGTGCCACTTCAAGGATGTTGTAGGTCAGAGGTACTCAATTGGCGGCCCGGGTCCGATTCCGGACCTTCTGAGTGTTCTAGTTGGGCCGCAGGCTTTAGGAGAAAGCTTAGTTAAATGACAGCTGTTACAGACTTTCCTCAACGATCAAAACAGTATCAGCCATTTTCTGATTTTTTGGAAGATGACAAAAAAATGGAGTGTTTGATTTTTGGCAGACATAATGTCACATCTGAACGATCTTAACGTTAAACTGCAAGGGGAAAAACACACGATCTTCAACATGATCTCAACAATTCGAGCTTACCAGAAAAACAAAATTGAACTTTTCGCGAACGATGTTCAGAGCCAACTTTTACATTTACCCTGACTTTTGGAGCAACGTAATGATGAAACAGATACTAAATATGTCTATTTCATTGAGAAACTGATCAAAAATTTCAAGTTACGCTTTGATTATTTTTTTCTTTGAAATCAGTTGCTAGTGTTCGTTCTAAACCTCTTTCTAGTTGCAGATATAGAATTTCCAGTTGAAGCAAAACAAGCCTTCAAATGGGTAGATGCTGCAAAAATTCAACTGATACTCCTTGACTTCGAAGAGAAAGTGAAGCTGAGACAAGTACTCTGTGATTGTGCACCAGAAACATTTTGGACAAAGGAAAGATCTCCTGCGAATTTTCCAACGCTTGACAGATTAGCAGTGCAGATTAGCAGTGCAGATTAGCAGTGCAGATTCTCACAATGTTTGGGTCCACCTGCTGCTGCCAGTCTGCGTTCTCAACTATGAGCTTCGTGAAGAATAAGTTCCGCTCCTGTATGACCAGTGAACACCTTCCCCACTGTCTTCCACTAGCTATTACTCCATTAGTACCAAGATTTCGGGAATTAACACAAAGCAAGAAGTGTTATTTCTCTCATTAAACTAACATAACAGAACACCAATACATAGACACACACATACACCATACAAAGACAACTTACCTACAGTCATATACACATTACACCAGTCTTGTTGATCTTTACATGCTAAAATTCGGATTTTATTTTTAAATATAGCTTGAAATCCTGTTGTAGTGTAATTTTTATTATATATCATTCTGTTAATCAGTATATATATTAATTTTTCAGTTTGAAAACTCCATTTAAACGAATTTGAGTAAAAAAATCCAAAATTTATTCGATATAATGTAAACAATTATTTTTTCCCTCTATTTATCTTCATATTTTGTAATTTTTTATAAGACAAGGACTGAAAATAAAACTTATAGAAAATAATGAGTACACTGACCTATACTCGGATTTGTCACTTTTCATGATTGTGTTTATAAAATGTATCCGGATCTTTGCATACATTGGTACTTTTCCAATTGGACCTTTGCTCATATTAGTTGAATAGCCCTGTTATAGGTGATTATGAAGGTGTAATGACTAGCTTCACTAGGGGAACTTTTGAACAGTGTACCTCCTGACCTTAAGGAAAATCATGAGGAAAAATATTTTAATGATTTTAACCATATTCAAGAGTTGGGTGAAAGGTTTTTAGCCAACCAAAAAGTTGGAAGTAGTTATCACCCAGATCAGGTTAATAATAATTTTTCTCCACCAACTAGGAGAAATAAATTTCACATGTTTAAGCCAAATTATTTGCAGCCTCATAATCCAAAGAGTTTTCAGCCTACTTACCACCAGAATCCTGGTTCTCAGGGATTTAAGTCTACGTCTCAGCTTCCTGCTCAAGGAAGTGGTATGTCAGTTTCAGGTGCAGGAAATCAGGGAACAAGTAGGAAAAGCTCAGTTCCCCTGGGACAAGGAATCCAGTCTAATTCAGGTGGCCATGGTACCTTTAAAGTTTATGATTGTACTTACTGTAATGAGAAGGGTCACTTACAGCAGTATTACAGAGAGATGTTTAAGGACCAGGCTGCTGCACAGGACTCTCAAGTAAGTACCCCAGTTACACATGCAGTAGCTTGTATTGCAGTTTTACCCCAGAGTACACCAGGAAGTCCAGCTGTTTTAGGTCCTCTGATGAAGGTCTTTTCAAATAAGTCCGTTGTCTTTACACAAACTTGAAGGTGGGGTAGAAGGTGTTTTGTCTTTCAGGAACGTATGTAGCACATTCTCTTTTTTGCGAAAGGATGTATTACCGGTGTCAAAAGATACTTACACTGGAAAAGATATATTTTTAAAGGGATTTCAGTATCCTCTGTTTGGACTTCTGTACATAGATTGTGGGTGGAGTCTGTTTACCAGTCTGGGTACCTGCCCGTAAGTATGACAGAAGATTTACCTTTTCCAGGTGTTGACCTACTACTAGACAATAATGTAATGGGTCTCCTCAAATGTGAGGAATGTTTGGTTTGAAGGGACCCTGATTTATAAGGTTTTAAGGTAAAATCTAAAGCTATTGTGACTGAAAAATTTTCAACGGCTAGCCAGGAGAGCAAGGAAAGAACTTCTGTGCCTCGCCTTGACCTTTCTACGGACTGTGGTGCCAGTTTGGTCTTGAGGAGCCTGTTCATTGAGTAAGACCTGCAGGAGACTATGAGCAGAGATGACCCAGCCCAGGTCGAACCCGGTTTTGCGGGGGGTCTCGGTATTGACATGGGAGTGAATACCCTGATTGAGGCAGCTGGTTGAGACCCAGGGATGTGGTGACTCCCTGAAGGCTATTCAGTAGGCAGCTGTTGCAGAGGAAGTGCTTCTCAAATTTAATAAATGTTTATTTTACAGAGTATGTGACCATACTGTCATGTCAGAGCCATTTGAGGATAAGAACATAAGAAAGAAGGAACACTGCAGCAGGCCTACTGGCCCATGCGAGGCAGGTCCAATTCTCCCACCGGTTTAAGCCAATGCCTTAACCTAGTCAGGTCAGGACACATTCACTTAGAGAAGGAGCACGGCATCTGACCTAGTAGCACAAGCTAGTCAGGTCCAACTCACACCCACACCCACCAACTCATGTATTTATCTAACCTATTTTTAAAACTACACAACGTCCCAGCCCCTATGACGATACTCGGGAGTTTGTTCCACTCATCCATAACTCTATTACCAAACCAGTGATTTCCTATATCCTTCCTGAATCTGAATTTTTCCATCTTAAACTCATTGCTAGGAGTCCTGTCTATGCTAGATATTATTAGCACGCTATTTACATCCCTTTTATTAATTCCAGTTTTCCATTTATACACCTCAATCATATCCCCCCCTAATTCTACGCCTTTCTAGAGAGTGTAGATTCAGGGCCCTCAGTCTATCCTCACGGGAAGATTTCTTATACATGGGATCAACTTTGTCATCCTCCTTTGTACATTTTCCAGTGCATTTATATTCATTCTGTAACACGGTCACCAAAACTGTGCAGCATAATCTAAATGAGGCCTAACAAAAGATATATAGAGTTGAAGAACAACCTGAGGACTTCTATTATTCATACTTCTTGATATGAAGCCAAGGATTCTGTTAGCTTTATTGCGAACACTTATGCACTGTTGTCTTGGTTTCAGATTAGTGCTAACCAGAACTCCTAAATTTTTTTCGCAATCCGTAATATTAATATCTACATTATTTAGTTTATATGTGGCATGGTTATTTTTCTGACCAACATTTAGAACTTTGCCTTTGTCTATATTAAACTGCATCTGCCTCTTCTCCGACCACTGAATCAATCTATTCAAATCATCCTGGAGTGCTCTAATGTCCTCACAATATTATATTCAATACATATATATATATAAATATATATATATATATATATATATATATATATATATATATATATATATATATATATATATATATATATATATATATATATATATATATATATATATATATATATATATATATATATATATATATATATATATATATATATATATATATATATATTTGCAGCAATTATAGAGAAGCTCTCAATATTGTAAGGCAACCCCTGGGAAAGAGGGGTGAATGGCGTTGTTCTTGGAGGCTTTCGTGCTGCAATAGCATCATTTCTTCTGCAGCAATTCAATGAAGAAATTAAAATGTGTGTCTGCCGACACAGCCCAGCCAGGAAAATAGTGGCGCCCGCTAGCTCCAGGGGTCAGCCAACTGGCGACCTTAAGTACTAGAGGTCTTGAGTTGTATTTTAAGAAAAGGAGAAAACAACAGGTAAGTCCATAAGCGTTGCAAACATGGTAGTAAATTGTAGAAAATAGTTCATGTAAACTGTCAATAAACGTCCTATGACCATCAAATGCTTTTCCATTTTGTTAATAGATTCAATAACAGATTTGCTCGTGTTCTTGGCATTATTTCAACAGAGTCCACCAAGTTTTGGAAATTTTCCATTACACACACATATACTTAAAACCGAATATCCTTCACGACTGATTAGCAATTGCTTACTTTGTAAACAAATCAAACGAGTTCATGGTGGTATCGATTGCAATAATGTCATTAACACGACACCATCTCTAAACTCCCATTTAATTAAAACAGGACATTCAAGAGCCTTATGATTAATTACTGACAGGTTAACTGGGCTATAATCAACAGTATACTACAGTTTGCAACGCAGAGACATAGCGAAGTCTTCAAAGATTCCTCTAGGCCTCTTTCACTTAAGGCGGTCTGCTGGCTGATCTAGAGGCTAGAGGAAGCCTATCTTTTTCTGGCTGGGCTGTGTCGGCAGACACACCTGCCTGGGGTTGTCTTACATATCAGTTGAATCAATGGAATGCTCTTGAAGAATTGTTGATTTTGCAACATAATAGTCGTTCGAGCAAAGTCATCTTCCCCTCTTCCGTGGTTGTCTTGCATTACTGATAATTTGTCTGTAGTTGTTGCAAGATGAACACCACTCGCCACTTCTTCTCTAAACTCTCTTGACTTTTTGCGTCCTGATCTTTTACTGCTGTTACCTCTTACAATGGTGCTCTCCTCAAAGCATCACTGAAACATGATAAGGAGGACATCCTAAAGGAAACATTTGATTAAAAATGGTCTGTGAAGTACATAGTAATAAATGTTGTAAGGAGGGCAGCCAAGAAGCTAACAGCATCAAGGTGTATCTGGCATCAGCTCGAAAGTAGAGGCTGAAAAACTCTTGTTACAAAATGACACGATATCTATTAGTAATAGACATCTCCAGTGAACACTAGAAAGGATAGCACTTCTAGCATTCAGCCTGTTACTGGGCTTTTGCAACAAAGTCAGTATCCTGGTCCAGTTATCCGATATATTCAATAAGCTCCAAGAGGATTACAACTGGTAGGGTACTAACAAAATCATAAAATTTAATATGTTTATTAACAAAGTTAGTTATGAATTAGGAGTTATGAATTAGGAGGTTAATTAGGAGGTTAGCTCCTACACTTCTCTCATATATCATAAAACTGTGGTGAGGGCACATATATCCAAATGACTCTGAAGTACCATCAGGTACAATGTCAGTAAGTACAATAATACAGATATATGCAAATAAGAATATATGTGTGTATGAGTGTGCTCCAGGTAACTCTTAAGACTCGACTCAACCAGTGTCCGACTGAACTTCTCATAAGCTAGCTTCTCTAACAAACTGACAATCAGAACAGCTTGATTGACCAGTAAAATGACCAATTCGCAGAACAGCAATATAACAAGCAACAGCAACACAGCATCAGGAACCAGGAGATAGAAAACCGATCTTAACTGGGGACCATCAATAGATCCTCCAAAACAGTCACAAAATTCCCTTTCTACTGAACCTAGGTTCAGCATAAACAATCCCAAACTGTGACGGTGCACAGATGCCTTATCGAATTAGGTCAGGAGCTGTAGCTAGAGACCTGAGTTATCTCAGTGTCAATGTGACACACAACCCAAAAAAACGTCGAAAATCACTGTCTAGTCTATCCTCTGTGAACAGAGTTACACAGAGTCCTGAGAAGTATGTTTCGTCTCACCACCGAATACATACTCTACCCAAACAGAGTCTAAATGGCGAGAAAACAAGCAGAGACAGGAGAGAGGTGTTGACTCAACGATGTCCAGCTGCGTAGTGCTCTCGAGCAAGGAGAAGCAGCCACCCACATCAGGTGGAATCACGTGACTCCTCCCAGCAACTAGCGCCGGCAGCATAACAAGAGAAATGTCATAAGCGGTAGATTGCCCACTCCAAGGCAGCTACTACAAACATGAGCATAATATATAGTGTTACATCCTACCTAATGAAAATAGCTAAGTCAAATAATGTCAAATATAAGTCCAATAATAATATAAAGCACGATATTAACGATTTAGCTATTATCGAGAATATCAGCAATATAAAATTATAGAAAATGAAAAATATACAATATAAATTTACATATATATATATACATTGGGAACCATTCTGGGGTCGCAATAACTCTGCATGAGTTTTCCAGCCTCTATTATCGAGCATAACAACAACGAATAAATACATTTTACCAAATGACATCGCTGGCCCTCAAAAGGCACCCACTTTATCCTGTCCCTTTTCCAAATGTTTCATTAAAATAAAATGGCTTCGAAACAAGTTGAGGTAAATAACAGCTTATAAATAACGATCGAAACTCCACCTAACCCTAAAAAAATACTCTAAAGTAAAAAATATACACAGATAGTTTAAAGATAGATATATAGATAGATCGATGAATAGAATATGATTACCAAGCAGGAAATTCATATAATTTTTTAGGCTCTGAACTAAACTGGCAAAGTAATTCACGAGTCTAATAGAACTCAATTACTAGAGTGCAATGTGAATGAATCCATGCTTTAGAAATAAATAAGATGTGTTTATTACAACCAAAAGCAAATGAAGGCTGCCATTATGTGTGTTCTGTTGAGAATTATATAATAATCGTCTGAATATAAATATACGAAGACATGCAAAATGATTAAACATTGAAAAAAAAAAATCAAAACAGACGAAGATGTCACGGAAAAGTGGCAGATGCAGTTCAACATAGATAAATGCAAAGTTCTGTAGCTCGGAAATGTTCATAACCCTAGCACTTGTCAGCTAAATAATGAAGAACCTAGCTGTACACAGTGCGAAAACGACTTGGGGGTTATGGTAAGCAGCAACCTTAAACCAAGACAGCAATGCCTAAGCGTACGTAATAACGCAAATAGATTACTGGGATTTATATCAAGAAGCGTAAGCAACAGAATTCCAGAGGTTATATTACAGCTTTATATATCATTAGTAAGGCCTCACCTAGATTACGCAGCTCAGTTCTGGTCTCCATATTACAGAATGCGTATAAATTCGTTAGAAAACATTCAGTGAAGAATGACAAAATTAATACATAGCATTAGAAATCTTCCGTATGAAGAAAGATTGAAATCCATTAAATCACATTCACTTGTAAGACGAAAAATGAGAGGAGACATGATCGAAGTGTATAAGTGGAAGATAGGTATTAACAAAAGGGTTATAAATAAGGTCTTGATGATATCTTTTCAAGTGAAAACCCGCAATATTGGATTCAAATTAGATAAGTATAGATTTAGGAAGGAAATAGGAAAGTTTTGGTTAGGAATATGGTAGTTGATAAGAGGAACAGTCTTCCTAGTAGGGTTATTGAAACAAAAACCTTGAGTAGTTCCAAATTTAGGTTGGATAAATACATAAGTGAGAGGGGCTGGATTTGAGTGGGACTTGCAAATGAGTAAAATAAATTTATCGAAGCTTGGGTAGCTTTGAAAATCAGCTGGGAAAATATTGTTGTTGGGATGGATTTGTGTAGGATCTGCCAAGTATGAGCCAACAGGTCTGATGCAATGATCCTCCTTCTTATGTTCAATTTATATATATATATATATATATATATATATATATATATATATATATATATATATATATATATATATATATATATATATATATATGTCGTGTCTATTAGGTAAAACTTGCGATTTTGGTTAAATAGCAACGCTCTTCTTGCCATATAAGACAAGCGAAAATTTGTGTATGCAATAATTTAGCAAAAAACATTCTGAACCTAACGAAAAAATATTTTCATTGTGTTTGTTTATTATTAAATTAATGTTAACGTATCTAAAATATATTTAGTTGGGTTAGGCTAAATTAAATTGCGCTTGTTGTAATAAGGTTAGGTAGGTTTTCAAAGTTTATCTTGGTACAAAATTATAAATTTTTACATTAACATAAATTAAAAAAAAATATATCTTTAAATATATAAGAGGAAATTTTAAAAAGGACTTAATTTTAAATGAGTTCTTGCTAATTGACCAGTTTTACCTAATCGGCACGACATATAAATATATATATATATATATATATATATATATATATATATATATATATATATATATATATATATATATATATATATATATATATATATATATATATATATATCTGGAATGACAATAAGAATGTTCAGTACACACCCAGACCACTACAGAATTCATATATGTACTAGAATTTTTTATATAAATATTTATTTACTGAAATTTGAAATGTGGCCCTGACGGGCGGGACCGTCTGTACACGGTCCTCTTTTGTTGCACTTTTTTCAATTGCATGGTACACTCATATTATGCATATCTAACTCTTGATATATATCTCAAAATATGCCTATACTATTCATTTACACACTGGACACAACAATTAGTACTTACCGACATTGTAGAGAGTATAATCACAGTGTATATGAGTGGAAGAAGAGCAAAAATTTTGGTCTCTCAACCAATGGGAAGCGAGAGATTCTGGTCTCACTTAGCTGGAGCAACTCACAAAAGGCTTGTGATTGGTCAGATATAGAGAACAGGAACCTAGATGCGCTGAGGGAGTAGGATGACACGCACAAAAAACACGTGTTTAGGACCGTCTCTACACGGTCCTGCCCGATAAAGAGTTAACCCTTTATCGGGCATAAATGAATTCTGTAGTGGTCTGGGTGTGTACTGAACATTCTTATTGTCATTCCAGATCAATGAGAAATTGTTCTATGGTGAACCCTTCCAACAGAAGTTCAAATATCTCTGCATTTTGGTGGAAAGTGACTCAGATCAAGAACCAGATGACCTGTTGCCATCTCCAGTGCAGTACCAACGTGCAGAAAGGCCTGATGCCAGTGTGAGGTTTGACCAAAACGATAGGTTTGATAAAATGCTAGGTCACTGGCCAGTGCAAGGCAGAATATTTACATGCAATTATTGCAGCAAAACGAAAAATCATGTCACATCCTCATTTACGTGTGCCGTATGCAAGGTAATCTATGCATCAAGAAGGAAAGAAATTGCTTCATAGCCTTTCATTGTAGCAATTAGTGATAAAGAATGATTGTTTTTTCTCAGGAAATTCAGGAATATGGGACTTGAAAGTTTTATCCCTTTGCAATGTGTCCATGTTGCTCTTTGGTTCACTTTTATATTTTTTATACTTACAAAATGTTTGGAAACAAGTTCCATTTGTGTTTTTGATATTGCCTATTAGTATAATAAAATATAAAAATACTTATTTGGTGTTATATTAACAATTGCAAATTTGCAACATTCAGAATTTGACACCCTTTAACGGTCGCGACCGTCTACAGACGGTAATTGAATATTGGGAATTGCGCGAAAAGTTTTTTTTAGAATTTCAATTATATGGGCTCATTATCCTTACATTGAGCTACTCTATCCACTCATATGAAATACATTTCGAAATTATCATTTTCCCGGGAGTGCCGGATTTCTTGCTAATTGACCAGATTTACCTAATCGGCACAATATATATATATATATATATATATATATATATATATATATATATATATATATATATATATATATATATATATATATATATATATATATATATATATATATATATATATATATATATATATATACATATATATATATATATATATATATATACATATATATATACATATATATATATATATATATATATATATATATATATATATATATATATATGTCGTGCCGATTAGGTAAAACTTGCTATTTTGGCTTAAATAGCAACGCTCACCTTGCCATATAAGACAAGTGAAAATTTGTGTATGCAATAATTTCGCTAACATTCATTCTGCACATAACGAAAAAATATATTTCATTGTGTTTGTTTATTATTAAATTAATGTTAACGTATCTAAAATATATTTAGTTGGGTTAGGCTAAATTAAATTGCACATGTTGTAATAAGGTTAGGTAGGTTTTCAAAGTTTCTCTTGGTACAAATTATAAATTCTTACATTAACATAAATTAAAAAATATATCTTTAAACGTATACGAGAAAATTTTAGAAAGGACTTAATTTTAGATGAGTTCTTGCTAATTGACCAGTTTTACTAATCGGACGACATATATATATATATATATATATATATATATATATATATATATATATATATATATATATATATATTATTATTTTATTAACACATCCGCCGATTCCCACCAAGGCAGGGTGGCCCGAAAAAGAAAAACTTTCAGCATCATTCACTCCATCACTGTCTTGCCAGAGGGGTGCTTTACACTACAGTTATAAAACTGCAATATTAACACCCTCCTTCAGAGTGCCGGCACTGTACTTCCCATCTCCAGAACTCAAGTCCGGCCTGCCGGTTTCCTGAATCCCTTCATAAATGTTACTTTGCTCACACTCCAACAGCACGTCAAGTATTAAAAACCATATGCCTCCATTCACTCCTATCAAACACGCTCTCACATGCTTGCTGGAAGTCCAAGCCCCTCGCACACAAAACTTCCTTTACACCCTCCCTCCAACCTTTCCTAGGCCGACCCCTACCCCGCCTTCCCTCCACTACAGATTTATACACTCTCGAAGTCACTCTGTCTCGTTCCATTCTCTCTACATGTCCAAACCACCTCAACAACCCTCCTCAGCTCTCTGGACAATCGTTTTGGTAATCCCGCACCTCCTCCTAATTTCCAAACTCCGAATTCTCTGCATTATATTCACACCACACATTGACCTCAGACATGACATCTCCACTGCCTCCAGCCTTCTCCTCGTTGCAACATTCATCACCCATGCTTCACACCCATATAAGAGCGTTGGTATAACTATACTCTCATACATTCCCCTCTTTACTTCCATGGACAATGTTCTTGGTCTCCACAGACTCCGAAGTGCTCCACTCACCCTTTTCCCCTCATCAATTCTATGATTCACCTCATCCTTCATAGACCCATCCGCCGACATGTCCACTCCCAAATATCTGAATATATTCACCTCCTCCATACTCTCTCCCTCCAATCTGATATCCAATCTTTCGTCACCTATTCTTTTTGTTATCCTCATCACCTTACTCTTTCCTATATTCACTTTCAATTTTCTTCTTTTACACACCCTACCAAATTCATCCACCAACCTCTGCAACTTCTCTTCAGAATCTCCCAAAAGCACAGTGTCATCAGCAAAAAGCAACTGTGACAACTCCCACTTTGTATTTGCTTCTTTATCTTTTAGCCCAACACCTCTTGCCAAGACCCTCACATTCACTTCTCTTACAACCCCATCTATAAATATATTGAACAACCACGGTGACATCACACATCCTTGTCTAAGGCCCACTTTTACTGGGAAATAGTCGGCTTCCCTCCTACACACTCTAACCTGAGCCTCACTATCCTCATAAAAACTCTTCACTGCTTTCAGTAACCTTCCTCCTATTCCATACACCTGCAACATCTGCCACATTGCCCCCTATCTACCCTATCATACGCCTTTTCAAAATCCATAAAGGCCACAAAAACATCTTTACCCTTATCCAAATACTGTTCACCTATATGTTTCACTGTAAACACTTGGTCTACACAACCAATACCTTTCCTAAAGCCCCCTTGTTCATCTGCTATCCTGCTTTCTGTCTTACTCTTAATTCTTTCAATAATAACTCTACCATACACTTTACCAGGTACACTCAACAGACTTATTCCCTATAATTTTTGCACTCTCTTTTGTCCTTTGCCTTTATACAAAGGAACAATACACGCTCTCTCCAATCCTAGTACCTTACCCTCTTCCATACATTTATTAAATAATAGCACCAACCACTCCAAAACTATATCCTCACCTGCTTTTAACATTTCTATCTTATCCCATCAATCCCAGCTGCCTTACCCCCTTTCATTCTACCCACTGCCTCACGAACTTCCCCTACACCCACAACTGGCTCTTCCACACGTGTGGAAGAGCCAGTTGTGAGTGTGGGGGAAGTTCTTGAGGCAGTGGGGTAGAGTGAATGGGGTAAAGCAGCTGGGATTGATGGGATAAGATAGAAATGTTAAAGAAAGGTGGAAATATAGTTTGGAGAAGTTGGTGCTTTAATTTAATAAAAGTTTGGAAGAGGGTAAGGTACCTAGGGATTGGCAGAGAGCGTGCATAGTTCCTTTGTATAAAGGCAAAGGGGACAAAAGAGAATGCAAAAATTATAGGGTCTTACGAACACAGGTAAAGAATGGCCTGCAACCTGGTTGTAATTAGTTTTTTGGAGCAAAAACAAACTCAGCAGTAATATTTACCTTGTATTTCCTTCACCAGATACATTATGGTCAGGAGTTGAATATAAGTGTACCACACGGTGACAAAGATTGGCATAACAGAAGCCAAAGAGAGAGAGAGAGAGAGAGAGAGAGAGAGCCCGTAATCAACCAGCTGCTAGGTAAGTCTGGCAAATGCTGACCGTGAGTGAACCACGTCGCCACATCATTTGCCGGGCTTGTTTGTTATAGGACAATGAACCAAGGTACTGATTTAACGACGGGTCCCCTAAAAAAAAAATTAAACCCTAAGCAACCGGTTCGTTGGTTGGGAGGCAGCCTATATGGGAGTGTGTACATACGCAAAATAAATTGTAACATACTCTTTGCATGCCATCCTCCACCCCAAAAGGGTTCTAATAGCCAGGACTAGGCTTCCACCTCCATGGGTAACGTGCCGCCATGGCACTGAACAATAATGGAACCCCCTTTCCTCTCAACCAACCAACTCATTAGATAGTGCTCAACTTTTCTCGAGACTTAAAGTCATACTCTATCCTAGAGCGAGACAGTGGACAGTAGGGCTAACGTTGGTTCAAGATACCTTCGGATGGTAGCAGAGTGTCCCTTCACCAAAAAAAAAACACCAACAACATTAAAACACATTTTATATAACCAAAAAGGGGGGAAAAACAGCTTGACTACCCATGTAGTCCCTAACATATCCTAACCTAAATTTAAATACGGGTAAGGGAATCAGCCAGCTTATTATCCTTGCCGGCAATATGTATAATATGAATGTTATATGGTTGCAGCCTGAGACTCCATCTCATCAGACGTGTGTTGTGGTTTTTTTCATGGAGTTGAGGTAGACTAGTGGATTGTGGTCGCTGTAGACTGGGACCACTTGGGACGACTGACACAAGTAGACCTCGAAATGTTCTAATGCCAGTATCAGAGCGAGAGAGGGTTTTTTCAATTGTGGCATAGGCCCTTTGGTGAGGTTAATACTTGGCCGAGAAGTAAGCAACAGGCTGCAAGCACTCTTCCCAAGATTTTTTTAGTAGTACTGCCCCTACCCCTGACTCACATGCATCAACCAGGATACAGGAGAATGGGTGAAGTACTAAGTAGCCATTTGGCTTTGTTAAAAAGAGTCGTGGCACTCTGGGTTTCATTGAAATTAGTTTTTCTGACTGGTAAGTGAGGTTAGGGGGCTACAACATCTGAAAAGTTCTTACAGAATCGTCTGTAATATCCTACCATCTCTAAGAAACGCTGGAGGGATTTTCTATCATGAGGTACTGGGTAATTCTTAATGGCATGAATTTTAGCAAATTTAGGGGCCACTTTACCACTACCTACTTTAGAGGGACCAAAGGGATGACTTACACAAATTACCAGTTAACTGGAAACTCTTAAACTTCTTAAAGAGAGCTATAAGCCTAGAAACATGTTGGTCCCACATATCTGAGACTATAATTATGTCGTCTAGATAAGCTGTCGTGCCTAATAGTTCTTCAATAGCCTGATGGATCAGCTTCTGGAATGTGGCCGGAGAAGTTCCGCATTCCGAATGGAGTTACTGTATATTGGTAGTGACCTCCTGGAATTACGAAGGCCGAGATTTCCTCCGCCTTATCTGTCAATAGTACTTAATAGTAACCTTTGAGGAGGTCCGATTTTGAAACGAAATTAGGCTTACCCACAAAGTCGACAACATCATCCAAACGTGGCAGAGGGTAAGCGTCGGGAATAGTGACCTCATTCACTTTACGGTAGTCTGTACACATTCGAAAACCTCCATCAGACTTCTTAACAAGGATACACGGTGAAGCCCACGGACTAGATGACTCCTCCACTAATCCGTGTTCAAACCGAAATTCTACCTACTGCTGAAGTAGTGTCTGTTTTTCAGGATTAGCTCTGTTTGGGGAGAGTTTAATAGGCTTAGCGATTCCAGCATCTACATCATGATATCCCAGGGGACATTTTTTAGGGACATCCGAAAATATGTCAGGGTAAGATAGTAAAAATGCAGATAAACTTATTACTTGATTCTTAGACAGCCCCATCATTAAAGGGCTTTGGTCCATGATAAGGACAAAATTGGGAAGCTTTACTTGAATTTCGGAATAGGGTGCAAGGAGTCAGGGTCGTCTAAGAGGCAGAGGACAGAGTCATTAATGGGTTTTTTTTTGGACCAATAAATATTTTAATCTGATTTATGTGGTATGTTTTACTTATTGAGGGTTTATCAAGGGAAGCTACCACATAATTTACATCAGATAGTTTACTTATAATTTCCATAGGTCCCGTGAATCTAGCTTTTAAGGTGTGGCCAGGTATAGGCTCCTGTACCAACACATTTGTCTCCTGAATTGAAGGAGCGAAACTTTGAGTTTTTGTCATACCTGTGTTTCATAGCGTTTTGAGCAGTGTTTAAGTCAGCCTTAGCCAACTGACGGGCCACCTGCAACCTTGAAGAAGATTTGTAGAGCGTTATGCAGGCGTCTTCTCCCATTCATCCTTCCTTGAGCACTCGAAGAGGACCTCGTACGTTGTGCCCAAAGATCAGCTCAAACGGACTGTACCCTGTGGACTCCTGCACAATTTCTATCATTGCAAACAACAGAGAAATTGATTCATCCCAGTCTGTAGGGAAATACATGCAATAAGTTCTCATCATGGTTTTTAATGTTTGATGAAATCTTTCCAAGGAGCCTTGGGACTGATGGTTATAGGCAGTGGATAATTTATGTGTTATTCCTAGCCTAGTTAATGCTTCCCCTTAAACGCTTTGGCGGTAAACTTAGTACCCTGTTCACTTTGGATAGACTTAGCAATGTCAAAATAGGATATAAATCTTGTTAGGGCTTTAAGAATGACTTTAGTATTGATACTGCGCATTGGGACTGCTTCTGGATACCTAGTAGCTTTGTCCATAATAGTGAACAAGTAATGGTTTCCAGACTAGGACTTAGGTAATGGTCCCACACAATCAATGATTAACTCTGCAAACGGTTCTCCGTCTGCATGTATGGGATGGAGTGGTGTAGGTTTAATGGGGTGTCTAGGTTTTCCTACTTCCTGACATCCCCTACAACAGCGGATGTGATTCTTCACTTCTTGCCTTATTTTGGACCAGTAAAATTCTTATAGTATTCAATACAAGGTTTGATAATTCCTAAGTGTCCTCCTAACGAAGAATTGAGAGCTATTTTTAATATTTGTGATCTAAATTATTTAGGAACTATAAATCTATCTGTCTTTTGCCTTCCCTCTACCTCCTTATCAGTCTCTGTGCAGATCAATAAATCGTTTTTAATTTTATAATTGACTGGGTGATCTGAGTGGGATTCACCCATGACTGCCTGAAAAGCGAAGTTCAAGGAAGGATCTTTTCGCTGTTCTTCCCGAAAGGACAGTCCCTCGGGCATGGAGACAGAGATATCCGGCAATCCTGCAACCCTAGAATATGAAGGCTTGGTCTGGGTCTGTTCACTAAATTTACTTTACGAGGCTCTGTCCAGTCTTCCTCGTAAAACAAATTGTCTAGTCCTAGATCAGAGTCGTCCAAGGATGGGTCAGCATTCTCAACAGACATCCCTTAGGATTTTGCCCGAGTTATGGCCAAAATCGGAGAAGAATTAGTCACTATGTGTTCTGGACATTTTGTGGAATTAAGAATGTTAATACCCAGTAATAACACGTCATCTTTCATACGAAATCCTTCAGAAACACCTACAGTCAAATATCCAGTGTAATATTTACACTGCACATATATTGTGTAAAGAGACAGAAAATACCGCTCCTCCAAATGCGTCTAAAAGAATGATGAGTGCAATGACGTTTTTCAGAGAGGGGAAGTAATCCCTCTCTTATAAGGGAACAATATGCCCCAGTATCAGTCCGATTGATGGACTGACAACATCGACTCAAGGTTGAGGGACTGACCACCTCAAACTCCTCCTGTTCTTCACGATTCTCCTTTGTATGGACTGATGAAGCCACTGTGTGGTGAAACGTTTCCCCAATAAAGATACCCAAGTGTTGCATATGTGTCTAATTTATCATATCTCCAAGATGCTCCAACGTTCAAGCTCTCCATCACAAGCTCACCCAGGTCGAGCCCTCAATCCAGTTCACACTAGAAGAAGTCGACTACACTCTTTTCCAACATCTTTTGCACTACTTCATTCCAAGTGTCTATCAACATCCACCACCATCAAGGACATTACCAGTACTAGACAGGACAAGCTTGAATCCTCTGCAGGGATATATATGATCCCTTGTAATAAATGCAGCAAATTATACGTGGGCGAAACATCCAGAAACCTACAAACACGCATTTCAGAACACCAGTCCGCAGGCAGATCTGACGATTTAAGGAATGCCTGTGTTCACCACCGAAATTCACACAACCAGTTAATGAACTACAGAAATGCAAGACTAATCGCAAGTGAAGAAAACTCTCAATACTGCAGAATCCTGGAATCATCACTTATCTATATATCCAACAACTTCAACCAAAACAACGGATTCTTTAACATCGCTAAACTCCTTGCCAAGAAACGTTTTCATCGTTATCCCACATAACTACATACGCACCCGTCAGTCCCGTCCTTATCAGATCCAACCTATTCAACATTCTAAATCTGACTCCACCCTATAAATACTCACGTACCATTCACCCAGGAAGATCTGTTTGTGCCTTGATGAAGCCCACTCTGTGAGTGTAAAACGGAAGCCTGTATTTGTTTTACATAATGGTAGGATTGCTGGTGTCTTTTTTCTGTCTCATAAACATGCAAGATTTCAGGTACGTCTTGCTACTTCTACTTACACTTAGGTCACACTACACATACATGTACACGTTTATGTATGCACATTCATCTGAGTTTTTATTTTATTTTATCTAAATCTTTCTTGTTCTTATTACTTTTCTATTAATATCCATGGGGAAGTGGAATAAGAATCTTTCCTCTGTAAGCCATGCGTGTTGTAAAAGTCAACTAAAATGAAGGGAGCAATGGGCTAGTAACCCCTTTTCCCGAATAACTTACTAAAAAGAGAAGAAGAAAACCGTCAAACTGAGATGTTTGAATGTGTGTGGATGTAGTGCGAATGATAAAAGAGATGATTGTGGATGTTAAGAATGAAAAGAAGCTGGATGTCCTGGCTCTAAGTGAAACAAAGATGAAGGAGGTAGGATAGTTTTAGTGGGGAGAAATCAACGGGATTATAATAGGGGTTTCTAACAGAGTTAGAGCTAAGGACAGAGTAGCAATAATATGAAGGATAAGTTATGACAGGAAACCGGTTAGTTGGACATGAGTCCTGGAACTTGGAAGTACAATGCCTGCACTTTAATTGAGTGGTTTGGGATAGTGACAGTTTGGTGGGATATCTGAACTGTCGTATCTGAGCGCCTCTGCAAAAACAGTGATTATGTGTGAGTGATAGAGAATGTATTGAATGAAGATAAAAGTTTTTTTTTCGTTATGGTGTTTTCTTTCTTTTTGGTTCGCTCTGCCTTGGTAGGATATGGACGACATCTTAATTTTATATATATATATATTATTGTAACCAAAAAGAAATGCTATAGAATCAATAACAACACTGCGACTAACCAAGGATTCGAACCCATTCCATTTTGGCCAGCCTCTTGGTGATTTTCGCTCACTACGAGGCGGGCTAAAACGACATGGGTTTGAATCCTCGGCTATTCGCAGTGTTGTTATTGATTCAGTACAACTCGTTTGTGGATACAATAATATATATATATATATATATATATATATATATATATATATATATATATATATATATATATATATATATATATATATATATATATATATATATATACACCATCTGCAAGAGAGAGGCTGTGGGCATCCTGCTCCGTGGTTTTGGCACAATATCGTCCAATCAAGAACTGCTACCAGGATTATCATCAACAGGCTGGTGTGTGAATATCTGCAGCTGGTGTTGGAAAGTGCTACAAGACTCTACATCTCCTCTCCCACTTTAGAACCAAGAAAAGTGTTGTGCATGTGAAGTCAGTGAGGGAACATAACGGTCACCTATGGGTGGGTGAGGGAAGGCCTAATGGGGGAGAAGGAGGCAGAGGGTGAGGGGTAAAACTATTTCCCCCCTTCCCCTTCCTCCAACAGGCGCGCGTGTGCTCATGTTATGATAATGAAGTGTTTGTTCACCGCGTGTATAGTGTGTATAGTGTATATTGCATAGCATGTGTTTAGCATGCGCACGGTATGTGCATAGCATGTGTGGTATATAGCGGTGTGTCGGTCATACAGTGTTGTTATAGTGACGCGTCCGGCCGGCCTACCTTATCACACATCCCCCATTCCTCCCTCGCCCCCCACTGCCCACCTCAAGGACGGGAGACCCTCTGCTCAACCACCACCATGAACCACATTCGGTATGTGTCATGTGCCATTTTCCCTATGGCCCGGACTTACCACACAGTTTGAGGTATGGCAGATGATGCAGCCAGCCAGCCACAAAGCCAGGGAAATGGTGCACCCAACAATGAAAGAAGAGGCACATGTCAGGTGTGTGGAGAGTTTCGAGCACGCAACAGAGATGGCCTTATTCGTGAACACAATGGGTGTGCAGGATCACATAGGCCCCCAGCAGAGAGCAGCCCACAGCCTCCACAGGCAGATGTCAATCCCAATGGCAACCTCCTCTCTTGCGAGAACCTTCTGCTGGCATTCAAATCCACTGCTAGCAGTACCCTATCCCACATTCCTAAAGCAGCTCGCCCATATGCAGCAGGGAAATTCACAGACCTTCTTAAGCAGGTGAATGGAGGCTCCACCAATTTAGAAGCCCGAGGCACCATTAAAGCATGGCGCAACCTGCTCCTGTTTGGCAATGTTCGTCTTGCAGTTCCTGAACGACGAGGCAAACTGCTAACCACTTCAGTCATCAAGGCGGTGCGCAACTACCCAAGAACAGATAATTGTGTCCCTCTGCCCCACCATCGCAGGAATCACAGAGGTAGACCAAAGAAAAATTCCACTGAAAACGAGAAAATTTGCGCACAGGTTAGCAAAAAAATCGAAGAAGGCAACACAGTGGGAGCAATCAGAATAATTACAAGTGACGACACTGTAGCTCCCAAAGATGAGACCACAGCTCAAGCACTAAGAGACAAGCATCCGACAAGGGACACCATAGCCATCAACAACAACCCTGAAGGAGACCCCATCACTGAACAATTAATTTTGCCAGAATCAGAAGTTTATAAGGCGATAGTGTCATTTCCACCAGGATCTGCAGGAGGTTACACTGGAATTCGACCACAACACCTCAAAGAGATGGTAAATCCAGTACTCGGCGCATCTGCATCAATCCTCCTCACCGAATTAACAACTATTGTCAACAACTGCCTGGCTGGGCGAATCCCAGAAGAAATTAAACCTTTCTTTTTGGAGCCTCATTATGCGCTTTGAAGAAGAAGGATGGGGAATCAGACCCAT
>WNWK01014588.1:35000-50804 GCA_009830355.1 Cherax destructor | reverse complement strand
TTAGTCTTTTTCCCAGACCCCCAAAAATACATTTCCCACAAGAACTTACAAAATTATCTTACATAATTGCACGTTTTCCCGGGGTATTCGTTAACCGAGGGCCCACTGTACAGTGGTCCCCCGACTTACGATGGTCCCCAAACACCCCCTTTTTATGTAAGTTGATTTTTTTAAATGCTTTTGTAATTTGTAATTTTGGGGCCCAAAAAGGACAATTATTTTTCATTTCTTTAGATAAATTGTTTGGTAATGGCACTTGAACAGCATTCTGGAATGAAAAAAATGAAGTCGGGTACCACTGTATATATATATATATATATATATATATATATATATATTTTAAAAAAAAAAAACACACACATACACACATACATACATAAACACACACACATACATATATACATACATACACACACATACATACACACACATACATACATACACACACATACATACATACATACACACACACATACATACATACACATACATACATACATGCATGCATACATACATATATACATACATATATACATACATATACAGCCTCTCCTCACTTAACGACAGAGATAGGGACCTAAGACCCCGTTGGTTAATGAATTTGTCGCTAAACGAGGAGCATACTATAATGGTAGTGGATTTGTGTCATCTATCTTTGATATTTTTTAATGTAACCTTTACACCATTTATAACATTTTGGGTATATTTTTAAATGTTCATACAGCAGTGTACTGTATATTGTAATAAACAGAATTGAGGAAATCAGCTCTAATATGTATTATTTATGTATAAATACTCTTCAGAGAGCCTGTCGTAAGTCCGAGGAGTCGGTAAACGCGTACATCGCTAAGCGAGGAGAGGCTGTATACATACATTCAGTGGACCCTTGATTATCGTAAGCCTTGGATTTCGTAAAATTTTATTTTCGTAACCATTTTTTGTTAAAATATAGCCTTGAAGTTCGTCATTTGCCTTGATAATAGTCGTTCGTTCTGAACGCGTAAAAGCAGCCGAGTGGCCCCACACACAATTCCACACCATTCACAGTCAGTGTGGCATTGTTTATCAACGAGTGACCGTCACTCCACGCGTTCATACGATACATTTCATAATATTCCATTCTTTTTTGTGCTTGCAACTGCTAAATAAGCCACCATGAGCCCAAAGAAAGCTTCTTGTCCCAGCCCTTTGGTAAAGAAGGTGAGAAATATGATAGAATTCAAGAAAGAACTCACAGCAAAGTACCAAAGTGGAGGAGGAAGAGAGAGGGAAGAATGTGCCTTCTTTAGTGATTCTACGATATGTACAATACTAAAGCAGCAGGAGTCGATAAAGGCTATAGCGCCAGCCAGTGATAAAGTGTAGCATTAACAGTGTAGCAAGTAAGTTAAGCAATTAATCAATAAAAAAAAGGACAGCACGAAACTAACTCCTCCAATGTTGGTGGAGGTATATAGGGCTACTGACAACACCGCCGCCTCTGCTGCCGCCTTCACCACCACTATGTAAGGCTAATGCTTTCAGTGGCCCTTATAAACCCAACAACAATAACACAACACCACTCGTGACATACGTAATGACATATTTTATTCATTCTAGAGTATATGTCATGTTTATATGTTATTAATATTGTTTATTATGTCATATTAGATGAATTGTGATAAATAAATAAGCCGTAGAGTGATATTAATGTCATATTGAAGGACTATCTTGTCCTGTCTCCAAACACACTCCCCTGCCGCCGCCACAATTCCTAACATACGTAATGACATATTTTAATCATACACCAACAAGAGTCTTCAATAAAGGTAAGTGTGATGTTATTATTGTTTTATTCTTCATGTCTCATTGTTTTCTGTGAATGTAAATCTATATTTCATTTAAAAAAATATTTTTGGTTAATACTTTTGAGTGTCTGAAACGGATTAATTGGATTTACATTATTTTTTATGGGGAAAATGGTTTTGAAAATCGTAAATTTTGAATTTTGTCAGACTCTCTGGAATGGATTAATTACAATAATCAAGGGCCCACTGTACATACATACAATACATACATTACATACATACATGTCATCATACATACATGTCATGTCGAATAGGTGAAACTGGTCAATTAGCAAGAACTCATTTAAAATTAAGTCCTTTCTAAAATTTTCTCCTATACATTTAAAGATAAATTTTTTCATTTATGTTAATATAAAAATTAATGATTTTGTACTAAAAGAACCTTAGAAAACTTACCTAAACTTATTATAAGAAGTGCAATTTAATTTAACCTAATCCAAATAAATATATTTTTATAAGTTTACAATAATTTAATAATAAACACACACAATGAAATGATTTTTGTGAAATTATTGCATACACAGTTTCGCTTGCCCTATTTGGCAAGAAATGCGTCGCTATTTAAGCCAAAATAGCAAGTTATTCGGCACAGCATATATATAAATACACACATACATATACAGTGGTACCTCGAGTTTTGGCCATAATTCGTTCCAGAAGGCTGTTTGAGTGCTGTTACCGAATGAATTTGTTCTCATAAAGAATAATGTAAATTAGATTAGTCCGTTTCAGACCCCCAAATACACTTACAAAAGCAATTACAATAATACTCTTACATAATTTTTCGAGTTGGGAGCTGTTCGAAACTCGAGGTACCACTGTACAGTAGACCCCCGAGTAACGGTCGGACCGAATAACGGTTATTTCGTGTAAAGGTTGCTTTTTACGGTCAATATTTGTCTCGTGTAGCGTTTTGGACTCGTGTAGCGGTCCATACCAGACCTGTCCGCCTGCCTGCGCTTGCGCGCCTCGCCCTGCAGGACGCCAGTCTAGCATTGTTTACACTTGAGTGAACAATACCCAGCACACTCTTTCAAGCATTCACAATACATTTGATGTGTTTATTGGTGGTTTAGTGATTGTCACTGTGAAATAAGTCACCATGGGTCCAAAGAAGCTTCCTAGTGGCACCCCTGTGGTAAAGAGAGTGAGGAACACCATCGAACTGAAGAAAGAGATTGTTGAAAAATATGAGAGTGGCGTACGTGTGAGTGAGCTTGCCAGGATGTACAGAAAAAACATGTCTACTATCACCACTATCCTGGCAAAGAGAAAAGAAATCAAGGATGCTAATGTTGCAAAAGGGGTTGATATGTTAAATTAAAAGACAAAGAAGGGAAGTAACCCCAGAGAGGGACTTGTTACCTGAAGTCCTTTTGGTGAGGGATTCCCCTTCCAAACACTAACACCTCCCTCCTCCCTCCCTATCTTCCAGATGCCAGCAACTATCTTCAATAAAGGTATGTAAATGTTATTTTAAATGTTTAATTATAAACTTAATACATATTACATGTACTACTTTATATATATGTACTATTTATAATTGTTTTATGAATGTAAATTAATTTTTTGTGAATATTTTTGGATGTCTGGAACGGATTAATTATATTTACATTATTTCTTATGGGAAATAAGGTTTCGAATTACGAAGTTTTCGTGTTGAGGTCTAGCTCCTGGAATGGATTAAGACCGTTACTCGGGGGTCTACTGTACATACATACATATACATACATGTACATACACCCACCAGTCTATATAGGTTGGTTAAGGATATCAATAAGGAATAGGTAAGGCTAAAAGCAATGAAAAGGCAAACAAATAAGTGAAAAAGAAATGATAATTCCTCTCTTCCTTTTTAGAAAGCTTATCTTGGGAGAACTATTGGCACCTTGAACTTTCAATGTAGATGAAAATTCTGAGAAGCCAACAGTGTTGCTTGCTCGACATGTGTAAAGACCAGCGTGTCGTGAAGATACGCTGGGTAGTAGAAGGTTGCTCACTTTGGATGTTAAGTGATTAATGATGGTGTCATGATCAGAAGTCACAAGTTGGTAGTCTTTGAACCACTGGATAGTGATTGGCTCATCTCCTGCTGTTACCAGACAGGGTATTTGCAAGACTTTTCCTGACTCAACAATCCCAGGAAACGAAAAAGACACTATTTCTGGTGTGGCTGTAGGGTTGCAATAGTGTAAAATATCTTTAGAAAAATTACAATTGTATAATTTTGATATACTATAAACTACTGACATACATATATGAAACTTAGTACAATTCATGCTAGTACTGTATTTATATTTAATACAATGCCTCATTTCTTCAGTGTAATGTAGGGATCATGGGTCAATAATAGGACATGTCAAAAAAAGCTACAGCAAAAGAAGCAAAAATAAAAGAACAAATTCACAGAATGCTTCATTCTCCAATGTAGAATACCCTTGATGCTGAGAACAATGGACTCCTCGACTAAGCCAGCCTGGTTGGAGGCTCTGCAAGTGTATGTGCCAGAGTGAGCCTGGATCACCTGCAAGATGACAATGATGGCCATGGCAGGTGTGGGAGAAGAGACAGACACTGATGGATCCATAATAATTTGGCCATCCTTGAGCCATGCAAGTAAAGGTGGAGGGGATGACTGAGCAATGCATGACTGCTGGAAAGTGTCACCCTCCAAAATTTCCAGAGTATCCATGAGGGGGATAATACGTGGAAGGTCTGAAAGTGTTTAAAAGCTGCCTAATAAATGACTCGGTTTTAACAATCCCACAGTCAATAAATTAAAGAAAAGTTTATTAAAAATATTATGCTCCCATTACAATGAAAAATGTGGTTAATTAAATCTTTCATTTAAAGTTTTATCTCTTTCATACTTCCAGTTCGAAATATAAACATTTTAAATTCAAGTAAATACTCATTTGTAACTTTTTTATGCCAATTAAAGAAATTCTTGGCAAATAGTTTTATCAATCTTGCACCTTCTGCTTCATCATCACCAATGGTAACTGAAGATGGTTATAGATGATTTATTATGATGATGAGATTATAAGATAAAACCTCTCATCATAAATTTGTTTTGAAACTGCATCAA
This sequence comes from Cherax destructor, assembly GCA_009830355.1. Lineage (NCBI taxonomy): Eukaryota > Metazoa > Arthropoda > Malacostraca > Decapoda > Parastacidae > Cherax > Cherax destructor. The sequence continues at coordinate 45,869 of WNWK01014588.1, read as the reverse complement.
ATCCAGACAATAAAGAATAACGACTAAAACTATGGTATGAAAACTTATTTAATATTTCTTATCTGATAGCTAACTAGTCAATACACTCTCTTACATTATGCCTAAAATATCTAAAGATCTACTTTATTAATAGGTCTTTATAATTAAAAAAAATTTCTTGTAAACTATAATCTCTCAATCAGTGATTTATTTACTGAACTTACATGCAATTTTCTTTTCATGTTTTAATCTGCTTGAAAAATTAAACCAATTCTAAATAAATGATGCAAATGAAGCTCTGAGACTGTGACTGCAAATGAAAAAAATATTAACACACAATAAATATTGCAAACCCATCAAGCTTAGGCCTTCAAATTACAAACGTCCTTCATTTCTTGCGAGTCTTCAGTAGTCATTTGCTCTAGATATCTGGGCATTGCTAAATCCATACTTGAGTTTCAACTCGGTGCAATTTTCTCTTGTGAATATGTACACTAACAGGTGATACAATACCACTATTAATAACCAGTATCATAGTGCATCTTGTATAACCTCTTCATCTGAAATGGGCAAGGCATGAATCAACTGTCATAACCACAGGGTCACAACTGACTCTTACCTTGCTCACTCCAGCTGAAGAAGCAATGTGACGACATGTTACTGTGTGAAATTAACAATACACTAAATATTCTTCATAAAGCTTGACAGATTAAAGAATATGATCCTAAGCCATTAACTATGAACACAGAAACCTAAACTCGATCTATGGCATTAAAATTTGTTTAGCTGATAAATAATATTATGATTATTATTATCTCAAAGAGTTTGCCTTTCATCTATACTTATTAAACAAATTTACTTCATCTTTAGCAACATGGATAGAACAATCTTTTAGTTACCACATACATTTTTTTTTTTAGAGACTATCTCAAACATTGGTTAATCTTCCTAAGCTATTGTTTAAAAACCTAATAGAATTTGTCAGCATTTTATTCAAAATTATTTGTAGTATTTAAATTTAATTAGCTAGATGCTGAAGTAAACTAAGCAAGAATAAACTTTGTTATTTAATGTGAACTACCTCCTCCAAATAGCTAAGTAAATGCTAACTTAATTATCATGCCAGATGATTTTTGAGATAGAATGATCAGTTTAACTTTTATGACTATGTACTTAAAATATCCCAAACTTTAAGAACTCTGCCTCATCTTAACTCTGATCATTACATTCTTGTTTTCCAATTTAGAGTACAGTATTAGCAATTCAACTTATTTACTTTCTCCCACTATTCAAATTGTTTAAAAACAATAATGGCAGTACCTATACCAGTTAGCTAATTCAAATGACTGGGTGGGTGGACAGACAATAGTGAATTGTGGGGTAGGTTATGGGGTGGGGTGGGGTGCTCAGAGGCTGAAGGTGAGCTAGTTTTGGCAGTGGCAATATTTGATAAATAAATGATCATATGCTGATGAGTTGATGCAGTAATGCTACAGTGCTCATCATTAAAGCATGCCGGTTGCCTCTAACCAGCATACTTTAATGATGAAAGTAAAACTCTTATCCTATTAGATGTTTTGGAGTGACAGAAATTTATGCCATCCTGGCAAATCATAGTGTTATGTCTTGGGATTTTACTAGGCAACTCGCTTCATATTCATTGCTTTCTGGGCTTGTGTGGTGGACGGATGTGTGTCTGTGGTGTCCCTGTACCATGTGGTCTTGAGTACCGGGTTTATCGGACATTTTTGGCTACAGATGAATTAATATGGGGAAGAATGAGTCTCTTACACAAGATACAATAGCACAGATCATTAGATTACTTAAGGCAGACCATTAAACGAAGGAAACAGTGGAAGCCATTGGCATGTGTGAGCATTCAATAAGGAATTGGTTGTGTTGGTTCCATGAGGACAGTAGTGATGACAGGCCCACATCAAAAGCACTTTAATGAAAGCCTTTAACCCTTTGACTGTCGCGACTCCCAATCCTAGTGTCTCTGTGGCAAAATATTTGAAAAAAAAAAATCTTATGAAATGACAGAGAATCTTTACCCGGTGGTAATGACACCAAAAGTACAAAATTTGATGGAAAACTTACAGAATTATGCTCTTGCGAAGTTAGCGATCTCGGCGATATTTATGCATCGGCGATTTCGCCCATATTGAGCCCTATTTTTGGCAAATTCCATTATTCCAGTCGACCAAACTCATGGCTATTTCATTAGAACTCCATTTGTTCTATCGATTGAGTACAAGAAACCACCCATTTACCGATTTTAACTACCCAATAAAGTGGTCAGAAATTGGCAATTTGGCCAATTTCACGCAAATTAAAAAAAATGCAAATTTCAAAATAGGGTCCAGAATGAACAATGCAGACATTACTGATACTAAAATAACATTTTCTCTGTTCATCACCTCTTGCATTACTTTTGCTTTCTATTTTGAATTTTTATTCACACAAAAAATAGAAGATTTACTGTTATGCAGACTACTGCATTATTGTAATAATTGTATAAATAAAGTCAACCCATTCGTGACTGCGTATTAGAATGGCTAGTTGGACACTTATTTGTTTACTCTTGAACATCAGCAAAAATCGAACATTTCTGCTACTTTGAGCTCAATTTCAAGGTACTTTTCATCGTGAAACCAATCAAAATCATCTCTATTTCTGTAATATGTCTTCCATTCTATCAAATAAGACCAAGGAAACGAGAATACAACCATAAATACTATACGAAAATACACATCAAATTCGGTGTTTTAATCCAAAAACACGGACGGAGTTTTTTTCTCATTATGCACTGCGTGGTACAGGATTTTTTTTATACTGCGCACACTGACCACACAGCTTTCTCCTGCTTGATTTGAAGCCGCTAGAATTTTTTAGTATATACAGTGGACCTCCGGTGTTCGTCCTGCTCCAAACTCGCCCTTTTATGTAAGTGTATTTTTTAAATGCTTTTGTAAGTGTATTTTTGGGGGTCTAAAAGGACTAGTCTACTTTACATTATTCCTTATGGGAATAAATTCGTTTGGTAATGGCACTTGAACAGCATTCTGGAACGAAAAAATAACGAAAACCGGGGGTCCACTGTATTCGTCAAAAACATTGGCTCGTAAGATGTATATATATGACCGAAACAGTCAAAGGGTTAAAAACATCCCCATGTACATTCACTGTAATGAAGAGACAATTTGAGACAAAATCAAGAGTGACTACAGGTGATTAAAGAAAAGAATCCAGAACTGCTTCATAATGTATCTGTTAGAACTGTTAACAGGCATGTGAAGGATCTTGGTTACAGCAACTGTCAACCCATCCAGAAACCAATTTTTAGTTGCGTGCAGAGAAAGCATAGTTGCGTTTGCAGAGAAATACCAACATGGATAAGAAACAGTGGGGCGAGATGCTCGCTACCCCTGTGGTGCCACAAAACACCCTGAATCTCTAATGGTTTGAACTTGTTTTAGTGCTAAAACACTCACTACACCTGTGATGCCACAAAACATCCTGAATCTCTAATGGTTTGAGCTTGTTTTAGTGCTAAAACAATCTAAAAATCTTGCTGAGTTGACGGCATTGTCCCAAAACCAACAAATGAACCAGTACATCTACCTGGAATCACTCTGTAATCCTTTGCCAAAATCTTTCACTCAGTGTGGTGCAAAGATTTTTATGCAAGACAGTACTCCATGCCACACTGCTAAAACAGTGGCTTTGTGACTGAGATACTCATTTTTAATGACTGGCCAGGGAATTCCCTAGACTTAAATACTATTGAGACCCTCTGGGCAGTGATGAAGAGAGGTTGCCATTGGTGAGTCATGGGAGAGTTTATCCCAAGAAACCCTGAAGAATTTATGTGAATCAGTCCCTAAATGATTGAAGGATGCTCTAATATGCAAGGAATGACCTACAAAGTACTAAATCATTGGTAAGAACACAATAATTTTTTATTTCTAAATTTTGTGATAGTAGTTTGAGATGGGACCAGCATACTTCAATGATGAGCACTGTATATAACTGATGTAATAAAATTTAATACAATACTGTATATCTGCACAAGGAGGCTAATTTAATTAGCTGAATTGTTCCTCCTATCTATCTTAGTTTCCATTTACATTATGTATATATGAACATTTGCTTTCTCATTACCTTTTATTTAAATGTTTTTCCATAATTCAGTCAAATTGTGAAATGTTCCAGCAGTTGTTCTTAGCCAAAAAAATTTATTTAAGAAATTATTATTATTATTTTTTTTTTTTTTTACATTATTTGTGGTTGTGGACTTGCAGAAGAAAATCAGATACCTGAACATCAGTCTACTGGCAATAATACAAGAAAAACAGGTGAAGTAACAAGAATAATGCCTGAGCTCCATTATACTAACAGTAATGCCAGAAAAAAAGTAAAAAAATAAAAACTACAGATAAATGCAGGATCAACTGCATAACTTAAAAAATTATATTCTTCATGCTGTTATTCCTAACATACACAGACTTCTTCAAACATTTCAGTTATCTGTAGATTCTGTGTCCTATAGCACTGAAGACCTAACAGCAACTCTCAAAATGTTTGCTTAATAATTCTAATATAATATGTTTGTTCCTAAAGCCATAGATGTATGCATAAATTATTGCCAAAGGGATTCAGGTCAAAATGAAGAAGATTCTCTCCAAGAACACGATACAATCGATATCCCGGCTAAACTTCCATTAAATAAGGAGAATGCTGAATAAAATTCTACATTGTCAAAGAGAGGCTACAAAATTATCAGGAAAGAACTAGCAAGTGAATTAAAAAAAAAATAGTGGAGCTCAGATATGAACTAGCAGATCCACTGATTATTGTAATGAAGTACATTAACCCTTTGACTGTTTCGGTCGTATATATACATCTTACGAGCCACTGTTTCAGACGTATTAAGAAGCATAAATTCTTGAGGCCTCAAATCAAGCAGGAGAAAGCTGGTAGGCCTACATGTGAAAGAATGGGTCTGTGTGGTCCATGTGCGCAGTATAAAAAAAAATCGGGCAGCCAGTGGTGTATTGTGGGAACGCCATTTCAGTAGTCCTTGTTCAGCATGCCTAGCGGTAAGAATTATCTGACTCCTTGGCGCATCTGGGACTGTTCTCTTCCTCAGTGATAGCCCTAACACAGATGGAAGTGTCTCTGAAGATGAAATTCATGGTTTTGAGGAGTTTGTGACCGAAAGCAATGTCCAGGATATCAAAAAGGAAGGAGGGAAGAAAGAAAGAAAGTAAGGAAGGAAAGGAGAGATGAGAGGAAGGAAGGAAGGAAAGAAGAGATGAGAGGAAGGAAGGAAAGAAAGAAGAGATGAGAGGAAGGAAGGAAGGAAAGAAGAGATGAGAGGAAGGAAGGAAGGAAGGAAAGAAGAGATGAGAGGAAGGAAGGAAACAAGAAGTAAGGAAGGAGGAAATGAAGAAAGAAAGAGAGAAAGGAAGGAAGAGATGAGAGGAAGGAACAAAAGAAGTAAGGAAGAAAGAAAGGAAGGAAGGAATGAAGGAAGAAAGGAATGCAGGGAGAGATGAGAGGAAGGAAGGAAGGAAATAAGTATGAAAGGAAAGAAGGAAGGCAGGAAGGAATGAAGGAAGGAAGGAAGCTAAGAAGGTAGGTAGGAAAGGAAGGAAGGTTGTGGGGGAGAAGACATGCTACCCCATTTGTGTTGACAGGTTGACAGGCAGTAGGGTGGTGAGTAATGGTATAATGTGTCATTTTGATAGCTGCCTTACCCTGACTCAGCAAATTTAGATGTCCACACACACAGACACAGCTTGGAGTTTTGAAGTGCTAAATATCAGTTGATGGAAAGAGTCCAGTCATTATATATGTGTATATATATTATAGAACAATAGTAATAAATATTTTTTTTTATTGTTGGTTGGTGTAAACAAGTTTTGTAAACAATATAATGATACTAATGTATGTGTTGCATACAACGAGTGTATATATATATACATTGCACCTTACTTTGGTCTCAGAGGCCACATAAGTTACAAAAAAAATAAAATAGTGAAAAAAAACAATAAACCTACGAAAGAAAGTAAACCAAAGTTTACCGGGTGAGCGGCATTTGCCGCTGTTGTCATACTCGGCACATTTTTTTGCCAACTTTATGCCTCCATATCTCGGTAAGTACTGATCGCAAAAAAAAAAATTTGGGGATATAAACAATCAGAAAAATAATCTTAACATTTTGATAAGAATTTTTTTTTTTTCAAATATTTTGCGACAACAGGAGAGCACTCAGGATTAGGGGTTGCGACAGTCAAAGGGTTAAGTAAAATGTATGCAAGATGAGTGGTAATCTCCAAGATATTTCACTGGAGAGATATGGCTTATACCTGACAAGTTGGTCAAAACAGATAAATGCAGAACATAACAATTATATTTAAAAAATTGTGTTCTACATTTGAATCTATTTCAACTAGATATTGTCACTACTAGACAAAGATTTAGCTTCAAGTTCTTTATGTGGAGATCTCAGTCATAAGAAACAAAGATAGAGGTCACATACTAAAGCTCTGTATCTTGTACAATAATTCACCTTTCAGAGGTAGGTCCAAACAAATTCCTCAAGAAATGGCAAATCCCTTAACTGCCAAGAAGAAATATGAATTCTTGAGACGGCACATTTTGCATCAACTAGATGACAAGAATATATTCTGTAATAGCCAAACATATGACTATTTGCCCATTAGAGTCTGATAAACATCCCTTGTAACCTTTTATAATCACTTTTGCATTAACTCTCACAAGATGAACATGAGATGCATAACTAACCACTACTAGCAATTTGCCATCTGCTCATTATATGGAATAATATTAATTTTGCAGAAAAAATGTGGGTTACTGTACCGCAAAAAAATCCATAACAATACGAGAAAATTAACATGCAGGGAAGTTCAGTATAATACTATTATAGATATTAGAAACAACAGCAAATAATACAACAGAAACCCTACAACAGAACAGAACGAGTCACCAGAATTCTAGGTGTGCCAAATACGTAATCAAGAAAGCATATGATATTTCTAACACTTCATCAGCAATATTTCATATAAAGCAATGCCCATGAAGAAATCTCTTGCCTAATAGTTAATGAGCAATACCAGAAATTATACCAACTAGCAAAATTGCATCTGCTGTTATTGCTACTTCCTCAAGTAAGAAAAGCCTAAGATTTATCAATTAGACTTTGCATTACAAACTGAACGTTTTGCCATCCTAATAGCATTAAAAAATCCCATATGACAATGAGTCTCACTCATTCATAATTACTTTTCAGTGTCATAATTAAAAGCATTTGACTCGTACAAGGTCTCAATTGATAAACTCATTAGAAAAGCCAAATACAGATTTTTACAAAAAGAAGAAAAAAAAGATTAAACAAAATTTCATGGATCGCACGCCATGTTGATTTATTCTTATACATATATGATAAAATTGTCAGATTATCTAAAGGAAGGTACAGGTTGGCCATCACTAATCCAGCATCATCGGGACCTGTAGGGTGCTGGATTAGTGATTTTGCCAGGTTACAGAGTGGTTAGGTTAGAATACACTTAGCCCAACCGCGATATTTACACATTGGCAATTTCCACCACTTTATGCCCTATTTTTGGCCCATTCCATTGTTTCAGTCAACCAAACTCGGCTATTTCGCTAGTATTCCTTCTATCTGTCGATTGAGTACAAGAAACCGCCCATTTACCTATTTCAACTACCCAATAAAGTGGTTAGAAATTGGTAATTTGGCCAATTTCATGCAAATTTCAAGAGATGCCAGTTTCAAAATAGGGTCCAGAATAAACAATCCAGACATTCCTAGCACTAAAATAACATTTTCTCTGTTCATTAGTCATGTCTCCAGGCCCCTCTTATATTATGCTTGCTTTCCATTTTGAACTTTTAATCACACAAAAAATAGATTTACTGTTAAGCAGACTACTGAATTATTGTAATAATTGTATAAATAATGTCAACCCATTCATGACTGTGTATTTGACTGGCCAGTTGGACACGTGTTGGACGGTGACGTCATTTGTTTACTCTTGAACATCGACAAAAATCGACCATTTCCGCTACTTTCCGGCATGAAACCAATCAAAATTATATCTATTTCTGTAATATATCTTTCATTCTATCAAATGAGACCAACAAATCAAGAATACAACCATACAAACCATACGAATATACACCGCAAAGTCACTGTTTTACACCAAAAGCACGGTTGCCTTTTTTTCTCATGCACTGCATGCTGCAGGATTTTTTATACAGTGGACGCTTACCACACAGACTTATTCTCTCATATGTAGGCCCAAATTTAGTCATGTCTCCAGACCCCTCTTATATTATGCTTGCTTTCCATTTTGAATTTTTATTCACACAAAAAATAGAAGATTTACTGTTATGCAGACTACTGCATTATTGTAATACGTAATTGTGTAAATAATGTCAACCCATTTGTGACTGCGTATTAGACCGACCAGTTGGACACGTGTTAGACTGACGTCATTTGTTTATTCTTGAACATCAGCAAAAATCGAACATTTCCGCTACTTTGAGCTCAATTTTAAGGTACTTTCCAGTATGAAACCAATCAAAATTATATCTATTTCTGTAATATATCTTCCATTCTATCAAATGAGACCAAAAACACGAGACTACAACTATACAAACCATACGAAAATACACCGCAAAGTCGCTGTTTTACACCAAAAGCACAGTCGCCTATTTTTATCATTATGCACTGGGTGCTGAAGGATTTTTTTTATATAGTACACACTACCACACAAACCTATTCTCTCGTATGTAGGCCCAAATTAACCAGTGACAGCTTATCTGAGTGAGCTGAGCTCAGAGCAACCAACTGTGGCTTCAAAGCCACCTTATCTTTTATAGACAATGTACGGTGTACAGTGGTCCCTCGACTTTCGGTCATAATCCATTCCAGGAGCTAGACCTTAACTCAAATTGTTCAAAAGTCAAAACCTTATTTCCCATAAGAAATAATGTAAATACAATTAATCCGTTTCCACCAAAAAATATTCACAAAAAATTCATTTTTTTTAAAGAATAAGGGGCTTGGACTTCAAGCAAGCATGTGTGAGCGTGTTAGATAGGAGTGAATGGAGACGAATGGTTTTTGGGACCTGACGAGCTGTTGGAGTGTGAGAAGGGTAACATTTTGTGAAGGGATTCAGGGAAACCAGTTAATTGATTTAGTTGGACTTGAGTCCTGGAAATGGGAAGTACAATGCCTGCACTTTAAAGGAGGGGTCTGGGATAGTGACAGCTGGGAGGGACTATTCTCAGCTGTCGTATCTGAGCTCCTCTGCAAAGACAGTGATTATGTATGAGTGTGGTGAAAGTGTTGAATGATGATGAAAGTATTTTCTTTTTTGGGATTTTCTTTCTTTTTGGGTCACCCTGCCTCGGTGGGAGACGGCCGACTTGTTGAGAGGAAAAAAAAAAAAAATTATATAAACTCTAGAATGAATAAAACATGTCATTACGAATGTAAGGACTGGTGGTAGTGTGTTGTTGTTGTTGTTGGGTATAAGGACCACTGACCATAAGCCGTGGTGGTGGTTGACGGCAGCAGAAAGCCACCACCACCACTATTCACACAAACAATGTGCATAATTTATAAATAAGAAATATTTACACTTTAATTTATAAATAAGAAATATTCACACTTTTATAAAAAAGAAATATTTACACTTACCTTGGAGGAGATGGTGGCAGAGGGCAGCACTCTTGTCAGTGCCCCTATATTCCTCAAACAACATTGTAGGAGTTAAGTTTCGTGTCGTCATTTTCTAACGCTTAATTGCTTAACTTAAGTAAGTTTATTCAGGTATACACAAATCCAGTTACATAGATTATCATACATAGCAGCATATGTGTAGAAAACCTAGGATAACCCAAGAAAGTCAGACAGAGTGACTTATTTCCATTGCTACACTGTTAATGTTACACTTTATCGCTGGCTGGTGCTATAGCCTTTATCGACTTGTGAAGCTTCTTTGAACCCATGGTGACTTATTTCACAGTGACAATCACTAAACTAGCAATAAACACAATAAATTTATTGTGAAATGTTTGAATGAGCGCGCTGGGTAATGTTTTCTCAATAGTAAACAACGCTAGACTGGCTCACGGGGTGAGGCGCGCAAGCGCGGGCAGGCGGACAGGTCTGGTACCCGAACCAATGGTCGAGGGAAATTTTGACTGAAAAAAGCCATCAAAACTTGAAATCACCGAGAGTCGGACCGACCGAAAGTCGAGGGACCACTGTACATGCTTTACACAACGAGAAGCATTTTTTTTATTCGTTGGACCCATGGCTAGGGCTAAAAGTGAACAGGTTATAACAATAAACGGAGAAAAAGAAATTGGAATGACTTATGTAACAAATAATGCCACCAAACAGTAGCAGCAGGTTGGTGTTGCAACCCCAGAAATTTGAAATTATACTAGCCAAAATTAGTGCCGGATTACTGATGGAACTGGACTACTGATTGCCGGATTAGTGATGGCCAACCTGTACTTTGAAAAAAGTCTAATATAAATTTTGGTTTGATACAAGCAATAAAAATATTATTAAGATAGTTAAATAAAGAATGAATCTGTCAATGATTGTGATTATACTGATAAACGAAATTGAGCCTGATTGTCAGAAACACAATTAGAAGCCTCAGTTAATCTATGACCAATTAAAGCCTCAGTTGATCTACAACTAATTAGAAGCCTCAGTTGATCTATATCCAATTATGATCAAGAATTTGGAAAAGCATATATAGGGAGCAACTTGTAATGTAGAGAGATCATCAGTAGTTGTAGCTGCCAAGCTTC
>WNWK01014588.1:0-32500 GCA_009830355.1 Cherax destructor | reverse complement strand
ATGGAGCAGCAAAGATGATAGTATTGCAATTGTATCAATAAATTTGATAGTGAACCAACAAGAAGTCAACATTACAAACATAACCTCTATATGAATTACCACGAACAACCAAAGCATCAGAATATGTAGCTGAGCCCACCAAGTTGGCTGCCACACAAGTGTAGTTTCCAGAGTGGTGTGGACAGAGCTCGGTGAACCTTAGTTCCGAGTACCGGTCACCTAACTGGTTTACCACCACTCGAGGATCCACTCCATCCTTCCCACTCAATACATTCATGGCTTCATCACCATCAAGCTCAGAAGTAACATTATTAGTTATAGAAAAAGGTCCACAAGAGTCCTCTATGGGATGTCTACGCTCACGCCGATCGCCTGATGCATGCCAGAGGTCATGGGGACTTGAATCCATCCTTGCAGGAATGACAGGTTGACCATCCTTATACCAGATGAGATCAATGGGAGAATCCCCAGCCACAACTATGCAGTGCACGAAAAATTCTGATCCTACATCAGGTTCACCAGCAATCACAAAAGGGTAGATCTGTGGGGATTCTGTGACCCACCAATCACAGATTTTTAATACAATGACAAATTTGCAGTTTAAAATAAAATGAATGTATGATTAAATATAATAAGAATTATTATTATTACATATCAAACATTCATAAAAACTTACCTTAGTTACCATAATTTGTACACTTCCAAATGACATTTAGCAATGACATAAAATTTTACTGAAAGGTAAGATTAATTAGGCAAAATTGATATTCCTCTCTATATAAGTACTTTTTAGGCAATACTAACTTTCCTTTCTCAAATATAATGTGTTAAATATAGAGTCACTGTAATTAATAGTGCATAATTTTATAACTTCTTTAAATTATATTTTATGATATTTATGAGCTACTACAGCAGTAACATTCTTATTATAAAAAAAAAATATCAGTCATAATACAGTACATCCTAATATTTATAGAAAATTATGTCTAACTTTCCTACATTCTGATAAAAAAAAAAGAGAAATAATGATTTGGTGAAACATCAAGGACAACGAGAACAATTAAAAAATGAATAAATGAATGAATGTATGTATGTATGTATGTATGTACATACGTATGTATGTATATGCTCTGAAGGAGGTGTGGGGATATTGCAATCAGTGGGTAATCTGAAATGGGATATCAGCACACTTCAAGCAAGACAGTTATTAACTGAATAATAGTGAATGCATTTCCTGTTTTGGGACACATTGTCTTGGCAAAAGATGGCCAATGAGGTGTGTGTTGGAATGTATGTAGGTATGTATTTTTTTAACACACTGGCCGTCTTCCACCAAGGCAGGGCGACCCGAAAAAGAAACACTTTCACCACCATTCACACTATCACTGTCTTGCTAGAGGCCATCTTTTGCCAAGCCAATGTGGCCCAAAACAGCCAACACATTCACTATCATTCATTCATTCAATCACTGTCTTGCTTGAAATATGCTGACATCCCATTCAGATTACCCTCTGACTGCAATATCCCCACACCTTGAAAACACAAGCACTGCCCTTCCTTCCAGTTTAGCGCTACTTCTGATTATAATAATAATAATAATAATAATGCCCTTCCGTTCTCCAGGACTTAAGTTTAGCTAACTGATTTCCCTGAATCTTTCATAAATGTTATCTTGCTCACACTCCAACAGCACATCTATTAAAAACTACTTGTCTCCACTGACTCCTATCTAACATGCTCACATAAGCCTGCTGGATACGCAAGCCCCTACAACTCAAAGCCTCTTTAACCCTCTCCTGTCAGCCATTCCTAGGATGACCCCTACCCCATTCTACCTTCCACCTCAGATTTATACATCCTCTTCATCATCCTATCCCTCTCCATGGTTTCTACATGCCCAAACCACTTCAACAACCCCTCCTCTTCTCTAAATTAGACACTTGGTGACATCACATAGTCTTTGAATTTCTAAGCTCTGAATTCTCTGCATAATATTCACTTCACATATTGCTCTCAAACATGATATCTTTACTGTCTCCTCCTGGCTGCAACATTCAAAACCCATTCCACACACCCATATAAAAGTGTTGGTACCATTATACTCTGGTACATTACTTTTTTTTTTTTTTTTTTTTGCATACACAGATGCTTTAACACACCACCCACCTTCTTTCCCTCATCTTCTGTGGTTTGCCTATATTTTCATAGACTTATCTGTTGACATGTCAACTCCCAAAAATCTAAATGCATCTACTTCCTCCATACTCACTTCCTCCAATCCGATATTCAATCTATCATTCTCTTAGACTTTTTGTTACTCTCATCACCTTGTTCTTATCTATGTTCACTTTTAATTACCTTCTTTTACATACCCTCCCAAATTTGGAGGCAGACATCATACAGATTGAAGAGCAGGTATGACAGGGCCCACATGGCTAGAAGCAGCAAGTTGAGATACACGACCAGGAGCTATGACTCGGCCTCTACAACCACATATCATTAAGTATACATACACACGCACACATATGCATGCATGAGCGCATGCACACACACACACACACATACCTTCATTAGGGTCAATTTTGACTAATAAATCTTATGCAAGGAATAAATTATTACAAAGACTTGTCATTATCTTCAAGTTCACCAATCATTTCAATTTTCAGAATTCAACAGAAACAGTCAACACTCACCCATGACCTGGACGTCTAGATCACCACGGGCAGTATATCCCTGACTGTTACGAGCAACACAAGTGTAACGTCCCTGATCAGAGTTGCGCTCAACAGCTTCAACAATAAGAGTACCATTGGGGAAGGTTTTCTGGCGACGGTTGATGGGAAGCATACGACCATCTTGGTGGAAAGCCAATATTATTAGATAAAAATATATAAATAACATGACAATCAGCTAAGCAAATACATTTATTTATTTGCTTATTTATTTGCTTAGAAAATAGTTGTTAGGTTCAATACATATTTACAATACAACATTATTTAAGGATACTGAGTAATGATATGAATAATAAAAGAAAATTAATAATAACAGCAGCTTCAATTAAGGTAGAATCTCACCTTTAACATGTCCTGAGATCAAGATTTCAATGAATCGTTATTGAAATTTTGTCCCTAAGTCCACATTTCACAGAAAGTGACCAGTCAATCAAGCATCTTTCTCACTACAGCATTCAAAACTCATGCCTCACACCCATGTAAGTGTTATAACAGTACTACTATACTCAAGTGATATTCCCTTTTTTGCTTCCATAGATAAACTAGTTTCTTTCCACAGATGCTTCAATACACCACCCACCTTTTTTCATCTAGTCTATGGTTTGCCTCATTTTTTATTAATCCATCTGCTGATATGTTCACTCCAAAATATCTTAACACATCCACTTCCTCCAAACTCCCTCCCTCCACTTTTACATTCAATCTATCATTGCCTAGACTTTTTGTTACCTTAATCACTTTGTTTTTATCTATATTCACTTTTAATCTCCTTTTATATACCCCTCTCAAAACTGTCTACCAACCTTTGATACTTGTCTTCAGAATCCCCTCAAAAGAAGTGTCATCAGTAAATTGTAACTGTGATAACTCCCACTTTGTATAAGAGCCAACATTCACAGTTGTTTAACATATTTATACAGTGGAACTCCGGATTTCGTACACACTGAATACCGTATGTTTCGCCATCCAGTGGCTTTATCAATACAAATTCTAGGACATAATTTGAAGACAGTAGAACTATATACAAAAGATGAGGTAATCAGTCCCTCAGCTTTGGAGTTGGTGTGAAGAGCACCGAAGTCGTGAGATTCTCACGACTTCGGTGCTCTTCACACCAACTCCAAGGCTGAGGGACTGATTACCTCATCCTTTGTATAGTTCTACTGTCTTCAAATTATGTCCTAGAATTTGTATTGATAAAGCCACTGGATGGAGAAACGTCTACCAATAAAGATACAGTGGTCCCTCGACTAACGAAATTAATCCGTTCCAGGAGCTAGCTCTTAAGACGAATTGCTCGTAATTCGAAACCTTATTTCCCATAAGAAATAATGTAAATACAATTAATCCGTTCCACCCAAAAATATTCACAAAAAATATAATATAAATAACATTTACTTACCTTTATTGAAGAGAGTTGCAGGCAGCTGGAAGATAGGGAGGACAGGGTGAGGGTGTTAGTGTTTGGAAGGGGAATTTCCCTCCAAAAGGACTTCAGGTAACAAGTCCTTATCTGGGGTTACTTCCCTTCTTTTTCTTTTAATGCCACTAGGACCAGCTTGAGTCACTGGATCCCTGCCTCATAAAATAACTGTCCACAGTCCTCTGTTTCTGGCGACTCTTTAATATTTTCCTGAAGTGCAACATGGCTCTGTCACTGAAGTGGTTGCACAGATGGCTCATTTCAGCTTGCTCAGGGTGGTGTTTTTCAACAAATGTCTGCAACCTACTCCACATAGAACACATTTCCTTAATCTCTGAAGAAGGCATCTCCTTCTCTCTCTCTCCCTCCTCCTGTGAAGCAATAACCTCAGCTCTGGTCTGATGCTATTCCAGCTATTGCAGCTCTTCAGTTGTTAGCTCTACCCTGTGCTCCTCCACCAACTCTTCCACATCCTCACCACTCACCTCCAACCCCAGGCTGTTCCCCAATGCCACAATATCTTCCACAATACTATCTTCCACAACAGGCACAGGGTCATCAGGATCAGGGTCAGCCTCAAATCCTTCAAAATCCCTCTTTTCAACACAATCCGGCCACAGTGGTCTCCAAGCAGAGTTCAAAGTCCTGGAAGTCACTCCCTCCCAAGCCTTACCTATAAGGCCTATGCAATGCACGATATTGAAGTGATCTTTCCAGAACTCTCTTAGGGTCAATGCAGTGTCTGAGGTCACATCAAAGCACTTCTGAAACACTGCTTTGGTGTACAGTTTCTTGAAGTTTGCAATGACCTGCTGGTCCATGGAATGTCCTAACTAAACTAAACGAAACACCACTACAGCCTATTGATACAGTAAATAAGATAAATGACTTCTTCTCAACCATAGGATCAAATCTTGCCAGTAAAATCCCAGATACCAATGCCCGAGCAAGTGATTACCTAGATGGGAATTTCCCATCCTCCTCCTATCTTGCACCTACTGAACCCACTGAAGTCACCATGATAATCAAGTCACTTGAAACTAGCACTTTCCCGATACTACTCAAAACAGCAAGGGTTACACCAATACACAAAGGTGGTGACCCCACAGACATACACAACTATAGGCCAATATCAAACTTACCGTTGCTATCCAAAATCTTTGAGAAACTGTAACACAAGAGATTATACTCGTTTATAATGACACAAAGCATACTCAACCCCTGCCAATTTGGCTTCAGGAAAAATAAAAGCACTAACGAAGCAATAGTAAAAATGTTAGACCTGCTTTACACCGCACTGGAAAATAAGGAATATCCATTAGGACTTTTTATTGACCTAAGGAAAGCTTTCGACACAGTAAACCATGGCATCCTACTCCACAAACTTGACCACTATGGAATAATAGATATCAGTATGTCACCATTAATGACACATCCTCCACGACACGACCACTTGACACCGGAGTACCACAGGGAAGTGTCCTTGGTCCCCTGCTCTTCCTCTTATACATCAATGATCTTCCCAATGTATCACAACACCTGAAACCAATACTCTTTGCTGACGATACAACTTATGTCATCTCGCACCCAAATCTTGCCACGCTCAACACCATTGTTAACGACAAATTAATAAAAATATCAACATGGATGACAGCCAATAAACTTACACTCAACACTGATAAGACCTTCTATATTATGTTTGGCAACAGAGCAGGTGATGCACAATTAAACATTAAGATCAACACTACTCCTATTGCTAAACATAATGAGGGCAAATTCCTGGGCCTTCACCTTGACAGCAACCTGAAATTCAGCACCCATATCCAACACATAACAAAGAAAGTGTCCAAAACTGTGGGGATCCTCTCTAAGATACGGTATTATGTACCACAATCAGCCCTACTCACACTATACTATTCACTCATCTATCCCTACCTCACATATGCCATTTGTGCATGGGGATCAACAGCAATTACCCACCTAAAGCCAATAATAACCCAACAAAAAGCTGCAGTAAGAATTATCACGCAATCCAACACTAGGCAGCACACCCCCCCACTCTTCAAAGACCTAAACCTACTCACTGTTCAGAACATCCATACTTACTACTCTGCAATTTACATTTATAGAACCATAAATTCCAACTTTAACCCTGAGCTAAAACACTTTCTCGACAGTTGCGGCAGGACCCATAGACATAATACCAGACACAAACATCTCTTTGACATTCCCCGTGTCCGACTAAATCTATACAAAAATTCAATGTGCATAAAAGGGCCTAAAATCTGGAACTCCCTGCCTGAAAACTCTAGAACTGCAGACACAACCTCCATTTTCAAAAGCACCGTTAAAAAAATCTTATCTCACTTACACACCCAACCAGTAGCTACCCACATGAAAACTACTTTATCTTGCACATATCCACAGCAAAATACACTTATTGATATCTGTGATTCCCCTTAATTTGCACATGACTAACCAAAATTCTAATACAACTATTGCTTCATAATTCTTAAGCTAGTCATAAGTTTGCCTAAGACACTCCAATAAAGAAACGTTTTTATGCCAATACATCACCTTTACCATTAATATATAAACTAATTGTTAAATTCTTAAATGTTTGAATCTCAGTACCTCAATTTTGTAAACCTAGTTAATCACTTCAATTACCTAACCTTAATATCAGTATAATCATTGTGTCACTATTGAGTAAGACCTATCATAAGACTGCCTGAAAAGCCTAGGCATACCTAGGCATATTATTGGCCATCTTGTAATATCTACTTCATAAAATGTATAAATAATATAAGTACACCCCACTTTGTAATATTACCGGAAATAAAGTTGAATTTGAATTTGAGGAGTGGTGTTAGGAGGCAAGAACTTCACTCTGATGAAACTGAAGTTGCCAGACAACAACTCTTCCAAGTTGTGAGGATGAGCAGGAGCATTGTCCAGTACCAGGAGGCACTTGAGTGGCAATTTCTTTTCCAGGAGGTATTTCTTCACACTAGGGCCAAACACTCCAGTCAACCATTCCTTGAAAAAGTCCTTAGTGACCCATGCATTAGTGTTAGCCTTCCAATGCACACACAAATTATTCCTGTTAACATTGTGTTTCTTGAAGGCTCTGGGATTTTCTGCGTGATACACCAGTAAAGGCTTCACTTTAAAATCACCACTGGCGTTGGCACACATCATAAGAGTTAGCCTGTCTTTCATAGGCTTGTGTCCTGGCAGTGCCTTTTCCTCCTGAGTAATGAAGGTCCTGTTGGGCATTTTCTTCCAAAACATGCCTGTTTCATCACAATTAAACACTTGTTGGGGGAGGAATTCTTCAGCCTCTACGAACCCCTTAAATTCACTCACAAATTTTTCAACTGCACGTTTGTCTGAGCTGGCTGCCTCAACATGCCTCACAACACTATGCCACTACGTTTCTTAAACCTTTCAAACCAGCCTTTGCTGGCTTTAAAATCACTTTCCTCACCACTGGTTCCAGGCATTGTCTTGACAAGATCTGCGTGCAACTTCCTTGCCTTTTCACAAATTATCACCGTGGAAATACTATCACCTGCTAATTGTTTATTGTTTATCCACACCATCAACAACTTCTCAACCTCATCCACAGTTTTCGATCTCTTTTTCGTTAACATAATAATAATAATAATAATAATAATAATAATAATAATTTTTATTTCAATGCATGTTACAAGTGTACAATGTTATTGGTAGTTACAATTATAAAACAAATATAAAACTGTAATGCAAGGAGAGCCACTGGCATGCCATGGCATTAGGGGCAGTTTATTCTAGAGACTTATTCACTAAGTACTTAATGCTAAAGAAATTGATTGAGTTTATTCTAGTTCTGTATTATTTAAATTATTCAAATGGTTATACATACTATTAAAAGACAATACAAGAGAAATTGGTTGAGTTTAATCTAGTTGTAGAATTTATTTCAAATTACAGTATGTTGATGCTATACTAGTATAATAACAATACTAGAAATAGTTTTTAGAGTTTCTTCTAGATATATATTTTATTTCAAATTAAGAAAATGATGATACTATAAGATTTTAAATGACAATATGATGATATGAAATTGCAACAAGTGTTAAGGAGGATGAACATATCAAATTGACATCATCTTAAGTAAAATAATATATTGGGTTTGGAAGTTTGTTACAGTATGAGTATTTAGTATAGGGTGAGTAGGTGATTTTTGAGAAGAGTCTTGAATTGATTTTCCGACAAGGTTAACTTGATATTTACTGGTAATGAATTCCAGATTCTGGGGCCCTTTATGTGCATAGAATTTTTACATTGGTTAGTATGGACTCGGGGTATGTCAAATAGTGATCTGTGTCTTGTGTCATGTTCGTGGGACCTATTAAAGTTGTTGAGGAGAATTCTGAGCGCAGGGTTGATATTAGCATGTAGAGTTTTATGTATGTAGAAGGCACATGAATAGGTATGAATATTTTTTATGGTGATCTCATTTACACATGTTAAGGTATGTATATAGATACACACAACCCGCACATATACTAAAAGGAGAGGAGCTTACGACGACGTTTCGGTCCGACTTGGACCATTTACAAAGTCATGTGTATTGTTCCAGTCACGGTATTGTGCCTTTTTTGTTATTTATGTATATAGATAATTATAATTATGTGTACCTAAATAATCTTATATATGAAACTGTAATGATTAGTCAAGGAAAAATTCATGTTTAAAACTGCCTCTTTGCCAGGATAGTGGCAATAGTAGATGTGCTTTTTTTGTACATCTTGGCAAGCTCACTCACACGTACACCACTCTCATATTTTTCTACAATTTCTTTCTTCAGTTCGATGGTGGTCCTCACTCTCTTTACCACAGGGGTGCCACTAGGAAGCTTCTTTGGACCCATGGTGACTTATTTCACAGTGACAATCACTAAACCACCAAAAAATACAACAAAAGTATTGTGAATGTTTGAAAGAGCACGCTGGGTAATCTTCTCTCAATGGTAAACAATGCTAGACAGGCGTCCTGCACAGGCGCGGGGCAGGCGGACAGGTCTGATACCGCTCACTACACGAGGGAATGCTCACTACATGAGGGAAATATTTAGCGAAAAAAGCGCTCGTTACACGATTTGCTAGTTATATGGAATACTCGTTAGGCGAGGGACCACTGTACCCAGATGTTGCACATGTGTCTTAATCTCATCTTGTCAGTATTGTATACCATTCTTGTAAAAGACAAAGAAGGGAAGTAACCCCGGATAGGGCTTTGATACCTGAAGTCCTTATGAAGGGGGATTCCCCTTTCAAACAATAAGCTCTCCTCTCTCTACCCTTCTCGCCTTCTTCCATACGCCAACAAGAGTCTTCAATAAAGGTATGTAATAATGATTTAAATGTTCATTTATCCATTTCATTAGTGCTTTATATTTATTTCTCATTGTTTTCTGTATGTAAATTGATAGTTACTCTTTAAAAAATGTATTTTTTGTTAATATTTTTGGGTGTCTGGAATGAATTAATTGTATTTATATTATTTCTTATGGGAAATAGTACTTCGGTTTTCATACATTTCGGATTTAGACCGACCTTCTGGAACAGATTAAGTACAAAATCCGGGGTTCCACTGTATATGTTAAACAACCATGATGGTGACATCAAACATCCCTGTCTAAATCCTATTTTCACAGGAAATTAGTCCCCTCCATCCTACATATCCTAAGCTGAGTCTCACTATCTACATAAAAGTTCTATGGTGCTTTTACTGTATTAGAATAAATATTTAGGTTTACTACTATAAACTGTTCAAGCTTTCAAATTTATTTCCAGTTAAAATATAATGTTAACTCACTCTTCTCCCAGACAATAGAATCAATTGGGTAGCCAGCAACAGGGCAGTGAACAACCATGTTCTCCCCAGCAACAACAGCAACCTTGTCCATAGGTCTGTGGGAGGAACAGATGATAAAACATTTACAGGAACCAAAATTAAAACATAAAAAATTAATTACAATAACACTACTCCAGTGTTATATATTTAACACTTCAGAAATAAGTGACCACATTTAGCAAGCCTTTATTACTCCTTACTTAGGGAAATTTATTAACATAAAACTTCTGAACATACCTAATATAAGGCAACCCATAAACGTTGAGTCTGGCTGCATGTTTGACTGAGCCTACAGTAGAAGAAGCAACGCAAGCGTAGAGGCCACCATCATTCGTGTGAACCGCAGAAATGTTCAAGTGAGACACAACTTCTCCATTAACAGTCACATATTGGCCCACTTGCATCCTTGAAAATAAAAATAACCAAAAAATGAACATGACAATTATTTTTAAAAATACATTTTTATTAAATTCACAGTGCCATAATTATTTACCTAGTAAACAGTTGTGATGAAAGGACACCATGAATATTTTCTTCACAGAGAACTTGAGAAGAATATAATTAACTAAATGGTTATAACTACGACCATAATTTTTAAAGGGGTGGACTGGTAAGCCAACAGAAGGCCTCAGTCAGATGACCAAAAGCTCCAACAGCGGGTCATCATCTGGCTAAGACCCATGTCAAGAACACTTGTCCTGTTTCCTGATGAACCTTACCTAACCTTGAGAAGAATACCAGAATGGGATACAAGAAAATGCACTAAGTTCTGCAGCCACTATAAAATTTAAGAAGATTACATGACAATAATAACTGACACATAGAGACAGAAACTCAGGAGATTAATTAATCTGTATATTTTGACCTCCTTCTGGGATCCTCTTCATGTGGGTAATATTGAGCATTGACAAGTGTTCATTACACTTTGGTTATTCATTACATGACAAAATAAAGATTGAAAATATTATACCAGCAGCATAACAACTGCTGTAAACATAAATGCAGTAAAAAAAAAAAATAAACCGAGAAAAAATAGATAAAGCAAAAGAAAGTACCACCTCAGCCATCACAAACACAGATGAAAAGCAACACTTAAACTTAAACTAATTCACATCTTTTGAAGGACACTGTTGACAAAAATTGTTTATTCCCTGTTGTACTGAAAAAATTCACACGTACAACGGATAAAGACAAATACAGTGGAACCTTGGTTTTCCTTTGCCCAGATTCTCGTTGAATTCAGTTTTCGATGACTTTTTTCGTCAAAATTTTGTCCCAGTTTTCGTTCATCACCACAGTTTTCATCAGTTTGCCATACCGAACATGTGTGCCTACCTGCGCCCACACAAAGCATCCTACACATTCTGAGTCAGTCTGGCTTTGTTTCTCGTCGAGTGATCATTACCCTGTGCGTTCATCCGAAACATTTCATAATAATCCATTGTTTTCTGTGCTTGTTTATTGAGTGCAACTACTAAATAAGCCACCATGGGGCCAAAGAAAGTTCCGAGTGCCAGCCCTTTGATGAAGAAGGCAGGAAACATGATAGAATTCAAGAAAGAACTCGTAGCAAAGTATGAAAGTGGAAGAGTTGGTGGACAACCATGGGGAAGAGCTAACCACTGAAGAGCTGCAAGACCTTCATCTGGAACAGCAACAGACTGCAGTTGAGGAAATTGCTTCGGAGGAGGAGGAAGAGAGAGGAAAGAATGTGCCTTCTTCAGTGATTAATGACATGTGTGCAAAGTGGAGTGAGTTGCAAAGTTTTGTGGAGAAATATCACCCTAACAAAAATGTTGCAAGCTGTGTCTGCAACATGTTCAATGACAGTGCCTTGTCCCATTTTAGGCAAATCTTAAAGATACGCCAGAAAAAGATCTCTCTGGACAGATTTTTTGTGCGACAGGGGTCCAGTGCCAGTAAAAGACAAAGAAGGGAAGTAACCCTGGATAGGGACTTAATGCCTGAAGTCCTAATGGAGGTGGATTCCCCTTCCAACCAATAACCTCTCCTCCTCCCTCTCCCCTCCTCGCATCTTCCATACACCAACAAGAGTCTTCAATAAAGGTAAAAGTGATATTAAATGTTCATTTATCCATTTCATTAGTCATTTATATTTATTTCTCATTGTTTTCTGTATGTAAAACTATAGTTATCCTCTATAAAATGTATTTTTTGTTAATACTTTTGGGTGTCTGGAATGGATTAATTGGATTTACATTATTTCTTGTGGGAAATATTGCTTCAGTTTTCGTCGAATTCAGTTTTCGTCAGACTTTCTGGAATGAATTAATGACGAAAACAAAGGTTCCACTGTAGATAAAATCTCTAATTAGAGAGAAGAAAATGCTTAAAATGACTTCAATAATGAATAACATGTACCAATGATACAAAGTTACTCTGTGTAGAACAAACCTTAAATACAGACTGTTTCACTCTAGGTAGAACTTTATCAAGTGATAACCTGCTGAAGCTCTACCCATACACAAAAATATTCTAAAATAAAGGTTTGCTCTGTACCAAGTATCTTTCTACCATATTTGGCAGCAATGCTGACCATTCTTCACAAATGACAATAAAGAAATGACTGAAATTCCTACAAATTATATAACTAACATTATTACAAATCCTTAAATCATCATCATCTTCTTTCAACAAACTGGCCATATCCCACCAAGGCAGGGTGACCCAAATTGAAGAATGAAAGTTTCTCCTTTTGTTTTTGTTTTTTCAACAAGTCGGCCGTCTCCCACCAAGGCAGGGTGACCCAAAAAGAAAGAAAATCCCCAAAAAGAAAATACTTTCATCATCATTCAACACTTTCACCACACTCACACATAATCACTGTCTTTGCAGAGGAGCTCAGATACGACAGCTGAGAAAAGTCCCTCCCAGCTGTCACTATCTCAGACCCCTCCTTTAAAGTGCAGGCATTGTACTTCCCATTTCCAGGACTCAAGTCCAACTAAATCAATTAACTGGTTTCCCTGAATCCCTTCACAAAATGTTACCCTGCTCACACTCCAACAGATCGTCATGTCCCAAAAACCATTCGTCTCCATTCACTCCTATCTAACACGCTCACACATGCTTGCTGGAAGTCCAAGCCCCTCACCCACAAAACCTCCTTTACCCCTTCCCTCCAACCTTTTCTAGGACGACCCCTACCCCGCCTTCCTTCCCCTACAGATTTATACGCTCTCCAAGTCATTCTACTTTGATCCATTCTCTCTAAATGACAAAACCACCTCAACAACCCCTCTTCAGCCCTCTGACAAATACTTTTAGTAACTCCTTTTAAATTTATTAATATATACAGGAGAAGGGGTTACTAGCCCCTTGCTCTCAGCATTTTAGTCGCCTCTTACGACACGCATGGCTTACGGAGGAAAAATTCTGTTCCACTTCCCCATGGAAATAAGAGGAAATAAACAACAACAAGAACTAACAAGTAAATAAAAGAAAACCCAGAGGGGCATGTGTATATATATGCTTGTTTATGCATGTGCAGTGTGACCTAAGTGTAAGTAGAAGTAGCAAGACATACCTGAAATCTTGCATGTTTATGAGACAGAAAAAAGATACCAGCAATCCTACCATCATGTAAAACAATTACAGGCTTCCGTTTCACGCTCACTTGGCAGAACGGTAGTACCTTCCTGGGCGGTTGCTGTCTACCAAACTACTACCTAGGAAATCCTTAAATGTGAACATAAAAAAGAGCAAAGTAATGAGAATACAGTGGACCCCCAAGTTTCGGTCACCTCGGAAATCGTACAATTATGTAAGTGTAATATTGTAAGTGCTTTTGTAAGTGTATTTTTGGGTCTGAAATGGACTAACCTACTTGACATTATTCCTTAAGGGAGTAAATTCGTTCGGTAATGGCGCTTGAGAAGCCTTCTGGAATGAATTATGACCGAAACTCGGGGGTCCACTGAATATAACAAAAAGTAGAGGCAATGAAAGACTGGATATCAGACTGGAGGGAAGGAATATGGAAGAAGTGAGGGTATTTAGATATTTGGGAGTGGATATGCTGGTACATGGGTTTATGAAAAACAAGGTAATCCATAGAATAGATGAGGATGGGAAAAACAGATAGTGTGTAGAGGCATCTGTGGAAAGAAGTTCATCTATGGAGGCAAAAAGAGGTATGTATTAGACGATAGTGGTATCAGCACTTTTATTTGAGTATAAGGTATGGGCTTTAAAGTTTCTAGTCATCTAGTCTAGCATTTTCCTTCTGATTGTCAAAGTCATTGTTGTCTTCCTTGAAAGCGAGATTATCTGACATTATCACTCCAAAGTCCCCTCACATTAGTCTTTTGCTCTACTTAGTGTTTTAAGTTTGTTTTACACTCCACACATTCACCATATATTCCAAAGCTGTCTTCCTAGAAGTGTGAACATCACAATTACAATTATCCTTCCAACTGCAAAATCTCCACTCATACTTTAAAAGTGCAAGCACTGTATTTTCCAATTACAAAACTCAAATTCACATAACCAATTTCCAAGAGTCTCTTCTTAAATATTACTTTCCTCATGCTCAGGCAGCATTTCAAATCCAAAAAAGCCACTTGTCTTCACTCAATCCAGTCAAAAACGCTCACATTTTTTAAGGGATTCATAGAAAATGATTACCTGGACTTGAGTCCTGGAGTTGGAAAGTACAGTACCTGCACTCTGAACAAAGGCTGGGGATATTTCAATTCAGAGGGTTATTTGTTTTGCAATGTTTGTGCACTTTTGGCAAGACAGGTACTGAATAAGTAATGATGAAAGCTGTGATAAATGGTTTTGAAAACCAACAAGTTGAAGATTGAGACACTTATGCAACATATGGGAATTTTTATTGAAGAAACGTTTTGCCACACAGTGGCTTCATCAGTCCAATACAAAGCAGAAAGGTGTAAGGAGAGGAGGAGCTTGAGGTAATCAATCCCTCACTTTTGTAGAAAGTACAGCATAGGGCCAGAGAGGTGGCTTATATACTGTAGTCAGGTGAGTCAAAGCAGGAGGAGGCGGGATCAGTGTGGGACCATCCACTAGTGTAAGTAGGTCTTTGTCCAAAGGTTGGACAAGTGTTGAAGAATTCTTTGTACAGTGGACCCCCGAGTTTCGTAAAAACTTCACTCCTGAAGTCTGCTCAGGCGCCATTACCGAACGAATTTACTCCCTTAAGGAAAAATGTCACGTAGGTTAGTCTATTTCAGACCCCCAAAAATACACTTCCACAAGCACTTACAATATTATTCTTACATAATTGTACGATTTCCAGGGTGTACGAAACTCGGGGGTCCACTGTATCAAGATCCCATGATGTTGCAGTGTCTGACATATGTGATAAATGGTTTTCAAAACTGACAAGTTGAAGATTGCAACACTTGTGCAACATATGGGAATCTTTATTGAAGAAACGTTTTGCCACACAGTGGCTTCATCAGTCCAATACAAAGCAGAAAGGTGTAAGAAGAAGGGGAGTTTCAGGTAATCAGTCCCTCAGCCTGGAATTGATGTATTCAGTCCATCATTCTTGTAGAAAGTACAGCATAGGGCCAGAGAAGTGGCTTATATATAAGCAGTACATATATAAGCCACTTAAGAACATAAGAACATAAGAAAGAAGGAACACTGCAGCAGGCCTACTGGCCCATGCGAGGCAGTCCAAGTCTCCCACCGGCTTAAGCCAATGCCCCGACCCAGCCAGGTCAGGTTACATTCACTTAAGGAAGGAGCACGGCATCTGACCTAGTCATAAACTAGTCAGGTCCAACTCACACCCACCCGCACCCACTCATATATTTATCTAGCCTATTTTTAAAACTACACAACGTTTTAGCCTCTATAACTGTACTCGGGAGTTTGTTCCACTCATCGACAACTCTATTACCAAACCAATGCTTTCCTATATCCCTCCTGAATCTGAATTTATCCAACTTAAAGCCATTGCTGCGAGTCCTGTCAATACAAGATATTTTTAGCACGCTATTTACATCCCCTTTATTTATTCCTGTTTTCCATTTATACACCTCAATCATATCCCCCCTAATTCTACGCCTTTCTAGAGAGTGCAGATTCAGGGCCCTCAGTCTATCCTCATAGGGAAGATTTCTGATACATGGAATCAACTTAGTCATCCTCCTTTGTACGTTTTCCAGAGCATTTATATCCATTCTGTAATACGGTGACCAAAACTGTCTGGCCCTATGCTGTACTTTCTACAAGAGTGATGGACTGAACACATCAATTCCAGGCTGTGGGACTGATTACCTCAAACTCCTCCTCTCCTTACACCTTTCTGCTTTGTATTCGACTGATAAAGCCACTGTGTGGCAAAACGTTTCTTCAATAAAGATTCCCACATGTTGCACAAGTGTCTCAATCTTCAATGATTAAAGCATTTTTTTTTTTGGGGGGGGGAGGAGGGTCAACCCCACCACAGTGGGAGTCAGCCGTAGTGTTAAAAGAAAAATGCCTGCTGGATTCTTCAACCTCTTCCATCATTACCTACCCCTCCTTCATACAACCAAACCATACCTTAGACACGACATCTCCACTGCCTCCAGGAGGCTGGAGGCAGTGGAGATGCCGTGTCTAAGGGCAATGTGTGGTGTAAATATTATGCAGAGAATTCGTAGTGTGGAAATTAGGAGGTGTGGAGTTAATAAAAGTATCAGTCAGAGGGCTGAAGAGGGGTTGTTGAGGTGGTTTGGTTATTTAAAGAAGATGTAACAAAGTAGAATGACTTGGAGAGCGTATAAATCTGTTATGGATGGAAGGCAGGGTAGGGGTCATCCCCGAAAAGGTTGGAGGGAGGGGGTACAAAGACCATTTGCTGCTCACAGGAGACTTCAATATAAATCTCCTACATGACCAGGACCCACAAGTAACAGAATTCACAAACACTATGAGCAACTGCTTGTTACTACCAACAATATCAAAACCTACAAGAATCTCCGAGACTAGTACCTCATTACTAGACCACATCTGGACTAATACTATAGCCCCTCTAAAATCAGGCATCATCACAGACAACACCACAGACCACTATCCGACCTTTCTCATAACTAATCTTGGTAAATTGCCCCTAGATATTACAAAAGTTACCTTCAGACTACATAATGAGTCAGCTGTAAATAACTTTATAACAGCCATGATTAACATTGACTGGCATAATGAGTTAGAAACATATACAGATACTAATGAATGCATCAAGAATTTCCTTAACAAAACCCACCACCTCTATAACAAACATTGCCCTAAAAAAACTAAACAGATCACAGCTAAGAGACTTAACAATCCCTGGCTAACACCCAGCATCCTTAAATCCATTAACAAAAGGCACCAATATGAAAAACAATACAGAAGGGGTCTAATAACCAGAGAACAATCCAAACGCTACTCATCAACCCTTACCAGCCTGATAAGGAGATCAAAAAAATTGTATTATGAGAACAGACTCCAGAACATAAAAGGTGATATGAAAAAGACCTGGAAGACCCTATCTGCAATTCTAGGAAATAATAAGATAGCGAAAAACAACACCATCAAATTATCAAGAGCAGATGAACCCCTACTCTCACCTACTGAGACAGCAAACAGACTTAATGTTTTCTTCTCCACCATAGGAAAGAATCTAGCGAGTAAAATCCCAAGCTCAAACACCCGTCCAACAGACTACCTCACAAACACCTACCCTAATACGCTATTCCTAGCTCCTACCAATCCAATTGAAGTCTCGCTCATAATCAACACCCTTAAAAACAAGGCAGGAGACATAAACAGCCTACCAACTTTTATGTACAAAAAGCTTCACAGGTACTGTCACCAATCATAGCAACACTATTCAATAAATCCATTGAAGCCTCTACCTTTCCATCAATTCTCAAAATAGCTAGGGTCACCCGATCCACAAAGGAGGTGATCAAACAGACCTGAATAATTATAGACCAATTTCTAATTTACCATTGCTTTCTAAAATCTTCGAAAAATTAATTCATAGACAAATCTATTCCTACCTCGTCTCACACAATGTACTCAACCCCTGTCAATTTGGATTCAGGACAAACAAGAGCACAAACGATGCCATTACGCACATGTTGGAGTTAATATATACAGCACTTGAGAAAAAGAAGTCCCACTGGGAATCTTCATTGATCTCCGCAAAGCTTTTGATACAGTCGACCATGATTTACTGCTCACAAAATTAGCACACTATGGTATAAGGGGCACCCACTCAACTACCTAAAATCATACCTCACCAACAGAAGCCAATACGTGTACACAAATGGAGCGAACTCTTCCACACAACCAATTACAGTCGGAGTCCCTCAAGGAAGTGTCCTGGGGCCACTCCTATTCCTCATTTACATAAATGACCTACCGAATGCATCACAACTACTCAAACCCATTTTATTTGCAGATGACACAACATATGTCTTCTCTCACCCAAATCCAGTTATACTGGCCAACACTGTTAATGCCGAATTACAGAAAATATCAACATGGATGATGACTAACAAGCTTACTCTCAATACTGACAAGACCTACTTCATACAGTTTGGAAGCAAAGTCACAAATGTTCCACTTAACATAACACTTAATGGTACACCCATCACACGACTCACTGAGGGAAAATTCCTAGGAATCCACCTTGACAGTAGCCTTAAATTCCAAACACATATACAACAAATTTCCAAGAAAATCTCGAAGACAGTAGGCATATTATCAAAGATACGCTATTATGTACCTCAATCAGCTCTCCTTGCACTATATCATTCACTTATCTACCCGTATCTCACCTATGGAATCTGTGCATGGGGATCAACAACGTTAAATCACCTTAGACCACTCATAACACAACAAAAGGCCGCAGTCAGAATGATAACAAATTCCCACTCTAGACAGCATACTCCACCAATATTCAAAAGTCTCAAACTACTCACCGTAAAGAACATTCATACTTACTCTTGTGCCTACTACATATATAAAACTTTACACTCTAATATAAACCCTCTGCTCAAAACTCTCCTCACCAACTTTAATAGGACCCATGACCACAACACACGACACAGATCACTTTTGATATACCCGTGTTCATATCAACCTATGTAAAAATTCTATGCACATAAAGGGCCCCAGAATCTGGAATTCATTACCAGTAAATATTAAGATAATCTTGTCTGAAAATCAATTTAAGACAACTCAAAAACCACCTACTCACCCAAACCTAAATGATCATGCTATAAACTACTTTGAAAAATGCTCATTGTTACTTTCCTATACGATAATCTCAATTTTTAGTAATATGTTACTATTATGTTACCCCCTACTCATATTATAAGTTAATGTCAAAAATGCTCAATGTTATTTTCCTTAAGATAATCTCAATTCCATATTATCATTCAAGAATCTTAACACCTGTAACAATCTAAGATCTAATATCATTATATAATAATTTAAACAGTAAAATTTCATCATATTGTAATTTTGAAAATAATTTTTAACTAGAATAAACTCAATAAATTTCTCTAATATTAAATACATAGTTTTTAAGGACTAGAATAAGCTGCCCCTAATGCCATGGCATGTCAGTGGCTCTCCTTGCACTCAATTTACATTGTAACTTCCGATACCCATGTAATCTGCAATGAAATAAAATTTGTTTGTTTGTTTGTTTGTTTGTTTTGTGTGCGAGGAGCTTGGACTTCTAGCAAGCGTGCGTGAGCATGTTAGATAGGAGTGAATGGAGACAAATGGTTTTTGGGACCTGACGAGCTCTTGGAGTGTGAGATGGTAATATTTTGTGAAGGGATTCGAGGAAACCGGTTAGCCGGACTTGAGTCCTGAAGATGGGAAGTACAATGCCTGCACTTTAAAGAAGGGGTTTGGGATATTGGCTGTTTGGAGTGATATCTAAACTGTCATATCTGAGCACCTCTGCAAAGACAGTGATTATGTATGAATGATGGTGAAAGTATTGGATGATGATGAAAATATATTCTTTCTTTTTTTGGGTCACCTGTCTTGTTGGAAAACGGCCGACATGTTAAAAAAAATTATTATATATTTAATGATAAAAAAAAAAAAGAGTAACTGCTAACTTTAAAAAATTACCTTTCAGAGTTTGAGAGACGAGTGCCATCAAGTTCCCAGGTGATTTCAGGAGTGGGGTTGCCAGCTGCCACACACTTAAGGTATACTGAAGGGCCAGGCTGCAGGGTTGAGGTCTCAAAAGTGTATGTCAGTTGTGGGGGTTCAACTATAAAAAGACAAGAAAAGCAGACTGCAGAGACAAACTATTTATCAGTAACATGTACTGGGTAGTTAGCATTAAAATTTAAAATCACCTTCATTCATACCAGGGCTTGAAAACTTTACAACAGATTATTTTAAATTATCTATATTAGCATTAAAATAGTAGATACGTACAACGTCCTCCAAGTTTCAGTTCAGCTATTGCTTGTGCAGATTCTTGATCATTCCTTACAAAACATTGGTACATTCCCTTATCCTCTCGCCCCACAGTATCAATGCGCAGCACTGCCTCTTTGTGATCTGAAATGTTAGTTCAAGGTTTTAATAATAATATTTCTTGTGACATAACTCTGATCAGTTCTGTCTCTGTTTACTCTCACAACAACCTCACATTTCTATGGTGACTCATCAAGCAAAACTTTAAATTTAGTATTTGCATTCATTTCCTATAAGAAATTTAAATACAAAGCAAAAAACAGAACTTTGTCCCATCAACTTCAACTAAACCAAAGTAAATAAATTCTTCTCAGTTAGATGATAACTTCATAATGTTTCAGTGAACAGAGGAAGCAAATTTCTAAGGTACATACATACAATATTATATGCAACATCACAAAACCCAATGCACACAATCTATATTAGTGATTCTTATATCTTTTACGGTACTGTATCATTTTTTTATGAATGCTTCATTTTTAAGACTTTTTTTTCAACAAACTGATCGTATCCATAATTAATTCATACAGACAAAAATACCAAACCACTGGCCTAACTTTATATATGTAAGGAATAACTGCAATTAATTATTTTTTCAACAAGTTAGCCGTCTCCCACCGAGGCAGGGTGACCCAAAAAAGAAAAACACTTTCACCATGTTTGTGACTAAAAAGTAATCAAAATATGTAGTCCAAGTAGTCCTGGTAGCTTTAACCCTTAAACGGTCCAAACATATATATATATACGTTAGTACTGCTACTGCCCCAAACGTATATGTATGTTTTATTTTTCCTGCCTCTAAATTTGGCACGATTGGCCTGAGATGCCTGGTCAGCATAGAATGGGTCTTAACACTCGGTGTGCATCATATTAAAAAAATCTGGGACCACTTAGTACCTTGTGGGAGCACCAGTTAAATTGAGTGCCAGCTACAGAAAACAGTGCGGCAAACACCAAGGATTCACTGATGTCATGTCATATTAACACTCCCCTTTTAACCCTTTCAGGGTCCGTGCTGTAGTTCTACGGCTTTGAGTTCTGGGTCCAAACCGTAGTTCTACGTCATGAGCTCAGCTCACTCAGATAAGCTTTGAGCAGTAAATTTGGGCCTAGATATGAGAGAATACATCTATGTGGTAAGTGTGCACCACATAAAACAAATCCTGCAGCACATAGTGCATAATGAGAGAAAAAAAACTGAAACCCGTAATTTTCGATTAAAACAGCGATTTTGCAGTGCTTTTTCGTATATTTTTTATAGTTGTATTTGCAATTTCTTGGTCTCATTTGATAGAATGGAAGATATATTACAGATATAGAGATGATTTTTATTGGTTTTAGTACTGGAAATGGCTTGAAACTGAGCTCAAAGTAGCGGAAATGTTCAATTTTTGCCGATAATCAAGAGTAAACGAATGACCTCACACGTCTAATACGCGCCAGCTGGTAGGTCTAATTTACGTTCACAAATGTGGTGATATTATTTGTATAATTATTACAATATTGCATAACATTAAATCTTCCATTTTTTGGTTTGAATAAAAATTCATTATGTGAATAAAAAAATGTAACTAATGAACAGAGGAAATGTTAGTTTAGTGCCAGAAATGCCTGCATTGTTTATTTTGCACCCTATTTTGAAATTGGAATATTTTGAACTTTGAGTTAAATTGGCTAAATTACCAATTTCCAATCACTTAATTTTGTAGTTGAAACAGTTGACTAGGCGATTTCGTGCGCTCAATCGATAGAATAGAAGTAATACTAGTGAAATAGCTAAGAATTTGGTCGACTGGAATAATGTAATTGGCCTAAAATGGGAGTCAAAGTCGGCAAAATCGCCGATGCTTAAACATCCCTGACACATCAAAATTCGCGAGAGCATAATTTCGTCAATTTTCAATCAAATTTCGTACTTTTTGTTTTATTATTCAGAAAAAGATTCTCTACCATTTCATAAGAAAAAATAAGAATTTTTTTTTGGAAAATTCTTGGACACTGGCGCACCCCTTCCAAAAATGGCCTTGGACCCTGAAAGGGTTAAGTGGAAAGTGATGTCAGCCAGCTGGTTGGCCACCTGGGTACCTGATTGGCTGTCTATCTCCATCTGTCTGTCTGTTTCTATCTGTCTCTTTCTCTCTATCTGTCTCTATCTCACAGGAACACATACGTAAATACAATTATACATAGCGTAAATTACCTAGGATAACTAAAAAAATCAATACAAAGTGATATAATGTGCTTGTGATCTGCGTAATACCAGTTGGTTTATGAGCTACTCTCTGAGACAAGCAGACAGAAAGGAGACGACACACAGGCAGACAGATACAGACAGACAGACAGGTTTCCATAACAAATAAAGAGAAGCAGTGTAAGTTCATCAAATGTCATCACTGTAATTACTGGACTAATTAGAAAAGATAAGACTACCCTCATCTCTCATCAAATGTCACCAGTCATCATTAGTGGAGATCAGATAAGGCACTGACACACATCTTACATAATGCTTCAAGGGAACTTTATTATTATTATTATTATTATTATTATTCACTATAAGTATTATTATTATTATTATTATGCACTATCATTATTATTATTATGCACTATCATCATTATTATTATTTAAGAACAATTTCAGTACCTAATATTAATGTCAGAACAAAGATTGGCTATGAAATCACAAGAACTACTATAAATTGTAATTATCAGAACATAAAAAGTATATAAAATAATAAAAAAAAAAGAGAAAAAAAGGTATATCAGCAACAATTCTGCAAGCGGCAGGACTCCTGTTGCTGTCAGGTGAGCATCCAGTGCCAACTTCTCCGCCTCATATCTCGGTAAGTACTGACCATAATTTTTTTTTTATCCTATAACACTTAAAAAAATGTGCTCTTTATTTCTATAAGAAAAAATAATTTTTTTTTTTAAATATTCGGGGCACTGGGCTAGCGAACGTACATATACGTTTGGACCGTTTAAGGGTTAAAGACTCGATTTGAAAAATTATTGCAATTTCTACTTTTGCTCTATGCTGTTAAATTTAAATTATTACTCAACACTAGAAGGCATCAGAAATGTTATAAATTACAGAAAAAATGCAAGCCAAAATCAAAGACCTAGGCAGCTGTATATAGCTTTCATAAAGTGGTCATTCAAAAGTTAATTAAACTGGTTTTAGAGATTTTTAAATCCCCTATACTATATGTGTAAAAATATTATACACAGACTGTTGTTATATTAAAGTAATACAATAATGTGGAAGTAATGCATTCATGTACACAGTATAATACACTCAGCACCTGGACCAGATCCATGGAATGCCCTATAAAAAATTCAAAGTACAGTGGTACCTCGAGTTACGATGGTCCCCAAAATCGCCCTTTTATGTAAGTTTATTTTTTTAAATGCTTTTGTAGGTATATTTTTGAGGGTGTAAAAGGACTAGTCTATTTTACATTATTCCTTATGGGGAAAAATTCGTTTGGTAATGGCACTTGAACAGCATTCTCGAACGAAAAAATATCGTAACTCGAGGTACCACTGTACCACTAGCAAGAGCCATCAGTATTCTTTGGAAAAAGAGCCTAGATACAAGTTAAATACCAAAGCCCTTAAAGAGTGCAGACAGCTCCTTTGCATAAGGGAGGTAGTAGAGCACTAGCTATAAATTAGAGACCAGTAGCACTAACTTCCCACATCATAAAAATCTTCAAAAAAGTGATGAGACGACAGCTTACAAATTTCATGGAGTAGCACAATCGGCATAACCCAAACCAGCATGGTTTTAGAGCAGGACAATCACGCCTGTCACGACTGTTGAACCACCATGACAGAATTATGAAGGCATTGGAAGACAACCAAAATGCAGATGTAATATACAGTAGGACGTCATTTAGCACGAGATTATGTTACACGTTACCGGTATTGCACGATTTAAGTTTTGCGACACATTATCATCTTACACGACGTAAAGATGATATTACACGGTTCAGCAGGAGGGGAAAAAATTTTAGCGCGCGGTCGCCCGCGGTGGGTTAAACCATTGAGTCAGTGGGGGAGTCCTTGTGCCATCCCCCGCCACCCTCACCCACCCACGCATCCCTCCCAGCGTTCAGTTTGGTTCGTACACGTGCAGGACGATAAGTATCGGGAAGCTCGCTGTGTTTATTTACATTCCATGTTGCTGCTAAACTAGCAGACTTTTTCACTGAAGAGGACCCTGACAAAGCTAGAAGCAGTGCTTTGAAACGGGGTCTAGACCAGCTGATGATGCCTTACCGTCAGCTGTATAATGTAATGCAGAATAAAAAAGCCCAGAGATCCATTACAGAATTTATGCACACTGCAATACAACCATCGACTTCAGCACCAGAACCTCTACCATCCACTTCTACCGACAACCAACAAGCATCCACCTCAGCCCAGTAGGGCCACACCATCCATATCCACTCTTCACTACCATCCACAAACATCATTACCCACAATTTAAGGTAAGAAATACTATTATTTCTATTGCATTTGTAGTCTTAAGCAGTAATAGATCATGACAATGCACTACAATTACATATCCACCTCAGCTCAGTAGGGCCACACCATCCATATCCACTCTTCACTACCATCCACAAACATCATTACCCACAATTTAAGGTAAGAAATACTATTATTTCTATTGCATTTGTAGTCTTAAGCAGTAATAGATCATGACAATGAACTAAAATTACATATTCGCCTTCAATTTTTGCAAGATATGTTGGTCTAAAAAAACTTGTTTGGCTTTTTGGGGACTCTCAAACACGTAACCCTATTTTTCCCATAAGTTCTGTTAATCATTTAAGACGAAATTATCTAACACGACTTTTTCAGGAACGTATCTATCGTGCTAAATGACGTCCTACTGTACACAGATTTTGCAAAGGCATTTGACAAATGTGATTATGGGGTGATTGCATACAAAATGAAGGGAAGGTATGTAGACGGATTTTCGGGTTCCTAACACACACAGCACAAAAAATAGTAGCAAACAGAGCAAAATCCAGCATCAGTGAGGTAAAAAGTTCAGTTCCTCAAGGCACTGTTCTGGCACCTCTGCTGTTTCTCATCCTCATATTAGACATAGATAAAACCATCCATCACAGTTTTGTATCATCATTTAGAGATGACACTAAAATAAACATGAAAGTCACTTCAGTAGAAGGCACTGAAAAATAACTGGAAGATATAAGCAATGTTTTCCAGTAGACAATGGAGAACATGACATTCAATGTTGATAAGTTCCAACTGCTTAGGTATGGAAAGAATGAAAAACTCAAAAGGTAGACTACAAACAAAACTCAAGAAGATCGTCAAACAGAATGAAAGAAACATGTGAAATACTTAGGAATAATTATGTCAGCTGACCTTCCTTTCTTTCCAAGAACACAATAAGTCAAAGGTCATGGCAGAAAGGAGGATTACGGGGTGGGTAATGAAAACCTTCAGAACAAGGGAAATGACGAAAATGGTGAGACTTTTCAAATTGCTAATGCTCCCTCATTTGGAACATTGCTCAGTGTTGATGGCCCCATTCAGGGCAGGAGAATTATCAGAGCTGGAACAAATACAGTGATTGTTTAGGGCAGCCCACATACAGCTACTAAAGCATTTAAATTACTGGGAATGCCTTAAAGTTTTAAATACATACTCACTGGAGTGGAGGAGAGATACATGATAATACAGACCTGGAAAGTAATCAAGGGCCTGGTCCCAAATCTGCACACAGCCATAACATACTGGAGCAAGATATATGGGAGGAAGTGCAAAATAAACCCAGTGAAAAGCAGGAGTGTGGTGGGCACAGTAAGGGAACACTGTATCAACATCCATGGCCCCAGATTATTCAACATCTTACCAGAAGATATCAGAAACACTTCTGGAACAAATGTAGAAGTCTTCAAGAGGAAACTGGACAAGTATCTTCACCAGGTGCCAGATCAACCAGGCTGTGATGGATATGTGGGACTGCAGGCCACCAGCAGCAACAGCCTGGTTGACCAGGCTACCAGCAGACCAGCCTGGCATTCCAGGAGTAGAAAGACTCTTGAAACTCATCAAAGGTACATCAAAGGTAGAGCAGTCGAGAAATGTACAGGTAACATATTCACGTAAATATAATCTATTAGAAATGTTAGAGGCAACACTTAAGGTATTCACAAAAAAGTGTATCAGTATATATTATAATAATATTAAAATGGAAAGCAAGGCTGACTTACTGATAGGAGTTCCATCTTTGAACCAGCTAACAGATTTAACAGGGTTGCCTCGATAAGTGCAGGTGAAGGTCGCAGGACGGCCAAACTCAACAGTCTGTACACTAGGCTCCACCTGAGCACTCAAAGGAGCTGCACAAAAATTAATAACTAATTTATTGCATTTATAGACACAAAGTTTTAACAAAAATGTCAATAAAAACCTGAACTTAACACCTAGTGAATATACAGTACATACAGTCTTACTTTTATTTCATTTATTGAGTTAAAAAAATTATATACAGTACAGTATACTATAGTCAATTATACAGATCACCAAAGCTTCTCTTGATACCCTTACTATCGCTGCTACTTCCTTATTACTACTTTTACAACTCTTGTACTACTACTACTACAACTCCCTCTTCCCATTCTGTCTTCAGCTTTTTCCTACCTATTTTTGGTTCAGTTGCAACTTGACAATGGTCCAGGATGGACACAAACATTGTCATAAGGTTTGTCTCCTAAGTACGGGTTTTTGGTGCAAAGACACAGGGTATATCTGAAAGTCCTGTGGGACAGAATGTACCTGACTACTTATAAATTTAGGACTTTGCTAAAAAATCATCTTATCTCTCAATACTAACCAAAACAACTGCTAACTAGTTATATTATGTGGCCTCTATACTTTTAAACTTCTGCCAGTCCATGAAATATTACTGCCTGAACCATTAATTGTAATAGTTTTTATTATGTGCAACTTCAAGATTATTATTCTTATAAACTTCCACCTTGACTATCTCACATTATTAATATTAAGATTAAATATGATTGTAATCAAGTAAACCACTTGTCTAGTTTTAAGTACAGTGGACCCCCGGTGTTCGTCCTGCTCCAAACTCACCCTTTTATGTAAGTGTATTTTTTTAAATGCTTTTGTAAGTGTATTTTTGGGGGTCTAAAAGGACTAGTCTACTATACATTATTCCTTATGGGAATAAATTCGTTTGGTAATGGCACTTGAACAGCATTCTGGAACGAAAAAATAACGAAAACCGGGGGTCCACTGTAATTACTCTGTACTATCATCTTGTCTAGTTTTAAGTAATTACTATGTACTATCATCTTGTCTAGTTTTAAGTAATTACTATGTAAAGTGGACCCCTGAGTAACGAGCACCCCGGAAATCGTACAATTATGTAAGTATAATATTGTAAGTGCTTTTGTAAGTGTATTTCTGGGGGTCTGAAATGGACTAACCTACTTGACATTATTTCTTAAGGGAATAAATTTGTTCGGTAATGGCACTTGAGCAGGCTTCTGGAATGAATTTTGCTCGTTACTCGGTGGTCCACTGTACTATCATCTTGTCTAGTTTTAAGTAGTTACTGTGTATTAGGATTAGTCTGCCCAAAATGCCCCGGCATGATAGTGGCTTTCTTTATACTTAGCAAACCAAAATTGTAATTACATATTGTAACCTTTACAAAGAAATAAACCTTTACTTTACATTCCTTGTTTTAAGTAAATCCACATACAGTGGAGCCCCGAGTTTCGGTCACCTCGGAAATCGAACAATTATGTAAGATTAATATTGTAAGTGCTTTTGTATGTGTATTTTTGGGGGTCTGAAAGGACTAATCTAATTTACATTTTTCCTTAAGGGAACAAATTTGTTTGGTAATGGCACTTGAACAGCCTTCTGGAATGAATTATGACCGAAACTCGGGGGTCCACTGTACTGCAACAATTCTAGTAGCATATAGTACAGTGCTCATCACGGCATTATGCCGAGTGAGCGCCCCGGCATAATGCGTGACGAAAATCAAAGGCCTACCATACAGGGGGGTCTTTTTTCGTCAGTGCATTCTGCTGGGAAGCAGCCATTTGCAAGATGTCACGGCCTGCCGCCACACTTCACAGTAACTTCTCATTGCTCACGTGGCTGCCGTGGTTAGAGGAAGTGTTGCACTGTTGTCTTCATCCGCCCCCATCTTTTGCCCGGTGTTCCTTTTGGTTTTGGGGCTATACATGTTTGATTATGGGTAAAAGGAAGTCTTTAACACTTGAAACTATAGTTCAAATCACAGGGCTTCACAAAGCTGGGTACCAGACGAAAGAAATAGTGGAGAATGTTAGTGTATGTGAGCGTTCAGTGAGAAACTGGGTGCAGTGTTTCAAGGCTGGTGGTGGTGTCGAGTTACCGTCTGCCAAACCTCAGCCTGGCCCCTTGAGGAAGACATCTGTTTGTACCTTAAATGTGATAAATCAGTTAGAGAGTAACTGCTTCTTTAACACAGTTAAGGTACGAACAGATGTCTTCCTCGAGGGGCCAGGCCGAGGTTAGGCAGACGGTAACTCGACAAAACCACCAGCCTTGAAACGCTGCACCCAGTTCCTCACTGAACTCTCTCTCACACTAACATTATCCACTATTTCTTTTGTCTGGTGCCCAGCATTGTGAAGCCTATGATTTGAGCTATAGTTTCAGGTGTTAAAGACTTTCTTTTACCCATAATCAAACATGTATAGCCCCAAAACCAAAGGGAACACCGGACAAAAGATGGGGCAGATGAGAGACAACAGTGCAACACTTATTCTCACCACGGCAGCCACGTGAGCAATGAGAAGTCACTGTGAAGTGTGGGGGTAGGCCGAGACATCATGCTAATGGCTGCTATCCAGCAGAATGCACTGACAAAAAAAGACCCCCTGTATGGTAGGCCTCTGATTTTCGTCACGTCATTATGCTGGGGCGCTCACCCGGCATAATGCCTTGATGAGCACTGTACAGTGAAACATTCATAAAACAGAATAATGACGGGGAAACCACTGAAGTGGACTACATCTGCTTAATTAATTGACTACCAAACACAAACAAACACCCAAAGAAATGGATTTAGTTCAACGTATTGATGAATCACCGAACATACTAAAAATAAGCTAGAGTACATGTGAGGGAAAAGTCCATAGATAGGAGTAATGAAAGTGTGAATGTATGTATGGTGATAGTTTGCTTGTTAAGGTAAGGAGAGTGTCTAGCTCCCGCTATCCCCCCCCTTTCTCCACCCGGTGAGAGGTGAAGTGCGAGGCTCTGGCCAGAGGGATATTCACTTGACTGACCGCTCCCAACACCACTGTAAGTGTTCACAGCTGCTCCTGTCTTAATTTATTTTATGTAAGAGCTTCACTCTTAGATTAATTTTAGAGATGTAATATGCTCTGCCTTGCCTTAAAGTAATTTGTTTAAGTCTCTCACCATTTCTTTTAAATAACTTGTGCCTACCATGAAAGTGATTATTAGAGTGGTGAGTAATTATGTCTTTTGATTTCATTACAGCCTTCTGGGCCAGCTAGGGTCATCTGGCACAAAGCCGAGGATGTCTGACGGAGCACGAGACGTTCATTTGCAGACTTTAAAACTCAACTGTGGTTCCTCTAAAACCAAACAACGACACGGGAAACTACACGTTATTCACAATTGCACGACACCCGAGTCCCTGGTATCTTGGACTAATAGTTTCCAACTTGGTAATGGAAACATCCGTCAACTGAGTGGTTGTGGAAACCCCCGTCGATCCAACAACAACAGCAAGGAGTTCAGAAAATAAGGAACAATTCAGAGCTTCCGTGTCAAGAACATCGACACGCTCATCTACCAACTTCCATCTGCATAAATTTGCTTTGAATTCAAGTACAGTAGACCCCCGGAAATCGGCCACCTCCCAACTCGAACAATTATGTAAGTGTATTTTTGTAAGTGCTTTTGTAAGTGTATTTTTGGGGGTCTGAAACAACTAATCTAATTTTCATTTGTCCTTATGGGAATAAATTCGTTCGGTAATGCCACTCAACATTCTGGAACGAATTATGGCCGATTTCCGGGGGTCCACTGTATTATTTATCTATTTCATTTTTCATTTTGTCTTTAAGATAGGATTTTTGAGATTCATGTTTAAGTATTTAATATTTTCATAAAACTTTCTATTAAATAAAGTGCGTTTCTTCATTGTTATTATTTATCTTTTCCATTTTTGTAATTTTCCTAAGGAGAAGCCAGCCTTGATTCATCTTGGCTTAAAGATTGAACCAGGACTGAGTATTAATCCCTTCACAGTACAACATTTTAATACAGTACTGTACAATATAGCTGTATTTGTACCTGAAAAGAGTTAAAAGTACTATACAACAGAGTACAGTATACAGTAATTTTTCTTACTTTTTCTGGTGCATAGTTTAGTTTACAGATGTATAGTCAGTGGAGCTATAAAGCTCCAGCAATAACATTGCAGATGGTGTAAGAGACATACAGGAAGATGTGTGGGAGATGTAAATGGTGTGGCTACTGTTTATATTATACGTACTTCATAACATATGCTATAAGTTTTCCCTTTCTTCTATGAATGTTTAACACTGTTTTGTTAACCATACTCCTCACACCAAAGCTCCTGAAATGCCTTTTTCAGGCTTCTTATTAATTCAAGTTTCTGATTAACAGTCAAAAGTCACACACTTTTTGGCACCATCACCTCCTTTAGAGGTGATTGTTAACTAACACTGTACAGGGTACTTCAATAAAGTAACTGAAAAAAAGTTCAGTCCAGGGAAAATTGAAGACGAAATTATGATTGTATGAAAGCACAAGTGCACACAATAACAAACTGATGCAATCTGAGTCACTGGGCATGCTGCCCAGGAACAATGAAAATGGACAAGTCTATGATGAAGCCTGAACTGGACAAGGGTGTGAATAGACTTGGTCCACTTTACAGTCTCTCCTCACTTAACGATGGAGTTCCGTTCCTAAGACCACGTAGGTAAACGAATTCGTCGCTATGTGAGGAACATACTATAATGGTAGTGGATTTGTGTCAACCATCTTTGATAATGTTTTAATGTCACCTTTGCACCATTTATAACATTTCTGCTATATTTTTAAATGTTTATACAGCAGTGAACTGGACAAGGGTATGAATAGACTTGGTCCACTTTACAGCCTCTCACTTAAAGACGGAGTTCCGTTCCTAAGATCACGTCGGTAAACGAATTCGTTGCTAAGTGAGGAGAGGCTGTATTGATAGTACAACTGGACTGAATGGTAGTATGCTATAGCGGATTTGGTTCCCTGCAATGATACTTTTATCAGACACCTTATTAAGCTGACATGTTGAACCTTCATCCAGCCATACTTTTTGTCTATTTTATCAAATATTCTCTTCATAGAGGCCCATTTTATCAAGGTTTTACTGTTGTGTTTGTACAACGTGCATAAATATGTTAGAAACTGTAAAAAGTTGAACCAGATAGAATCGTTGTAAGGATTAGCGAGCAAATATGATCTGTTTTGTGGAATTTTATGTAATAATAATAATAATATTTTATTTTGACATGATACATGTTTGTACAAAGGAATATAATAGTTGGGTGTACATGCCAAAAGCCCCTTTGTATGCAGAGCATTTCGAGCAAATTTAAAATTAACTTAAGATTAATAAGGCAATAACAGCACACCTCACTTGTTTATCTATGATTTCATGCTTTAATTCCATGGAAATCATCTGCTTTTACTTCTCAGCACTGTCCTTTACACTTACTTTCTTAGCACCCATGGTCAGAAAAAAGAAATTTGGCCATTATTATTATAATCAAATAGAAGCGGTAAACCACAGGGGTTATACAGCGCTGAAGGTTATTGTAGGATGCAGGGAGAGTGAGTTGTAAGAGGGAGATGGACG
>WNWK01014587.1:0-50808 GCA_009830355.1 Cherax destructor | reverse complement strand
CATTATGTAGTCTGAAGGTAACTTTAGTAGTCTCTAGTGGTAATTTTCCGAGATTTGTTATGAGAAAGGTCGGGTAGTGGTCAGTGGTATAGTCTGTGATTATGCCTGATTTTAATGGGGATATGGTGTTAGTCAGATATGGTCTAATAGAGAGGCACAGGTCTCAGAGATTCTCGTAGGTTTTGTTATTGTCGGGAGCAGCAAGCAGTTGCTCATAGTGTTTGTGAATTCAGTTACTAGTGGGTCCTGATCTTGTAGGAGGTTTATTTTGAAGTCGCCTGTGAGGATTAAGTGGTCTTTGTTCATGTGTGCATCAGTAATCATACTTCCTAATTTTTCACTAAATTGCTGAATGTTTGACTGTGGTAATCTATAGATGTTTATAACTGTGAGAGGTTTTTGTAGATATTTGGATTTAAATTTAGCTATTATATATTCTCCATGTTCATCTCTTGTGCAAGTATTGTTAATACATTCAAGCTGGTCTGAGTAGAACATAGCTGTGCCACCTCCTTGTTGGTCTGGCCGACAATTGTGTATGGCTGTGTAACCAGGAATGGCATAGATATCTA
This sequence comes from Cherax destructor, assembly GCA_009830355.1. Classification (NCBI taxonomy): domain Eukaryota; kingdom Metazoa; phylum Arthropoda; class Malacostraca; order Decapoda; family Parastacidae; genus Cherax; species Cherax destructor. Next base: position 50,236 of record WNWK01014587.1, on the reverse strand, counting down.
TAGTATGAGGCTTTAACCATGTTTCAGTGAGAGCAATGATGGACATACTGGCCTGAAGTGAGTTTAATAATGCAGTCTACCTGGAGTCTACCTGGAGAGAATTCCAGGGGTCAACGCCCCCGCGGCCCGGTCTGTGACCAGGCCTCTTGTTGGACAAGAGCCTGATCAACCAGGCTGTTACTGCTGGCCGCACGCAGTCCAACGTACGAACCACAGCCCGGCTGATCAGGTACCGACTTGAGGTGCCTGTCTAGTGCCTGCTTGAAGACAGCCAGGGGCTTGTTGGTAATCCCCCTAATGTATGCTGGGAGGCAGTTGAACAATCTTGGGCCCCTCACACTTATTGTGTTGTCCCTCAATGTGCTAGTGGCACCCCTGCTCTTCATTGGGGGAATGTTACATCGCCTGCCGAGTCTTTTGCTTTCGTACGGAGTGATTTTTGTGTGCAAGTTTGGTACTAAGCCCTCGAGAATTTTCCATGTGTATATAATAATGTATCTCTCCTGCCTGCGTTCTAGAGAGTACAGGTTTAGGAACTTCAAGCGTTCCCAGTAGTTGAGGTGGTTTATCGCACTTATGCATGCGGTGAAGGTTCTCTGCACATTTTCAAGGTCAGCAATTTCACCCGCCTTGAAAGGTGCAGTTAGTGTGCAGCAATATTCCAGCCTAGATAGAACAAGCGATCTGTAAAGTGTCAACATGGGCTTGGCATCCCTGGTTTTGAAGGTTCTCATTATCCATCCTGTCATTTTTCGAGCAGATGCAATTGCTACATTGTTATGGTCCTTGAAGGTGAGATCCTCTGACATGATCACTCCCAGGTCTTTGACATTAGTTTTTCGCTCTATTGTGTGGTTGGAATTAGTTTTGTACTCCGATGAGATTTTAATTTCTTCACGTTTTCCGTATCTGAGTAATTGAAATTTCTCATCATTGAACTTCATATTGTTTTCTGCAGCCCATTTAAAGATTTGGTTTATGTCTGCTTGGAGTCTTGCAGTGTCTTCAACGGTGGACACTGTCATACAGATTCGGGTGTCATCTGCAAAGGAAGACACAGCACTGTGGCTTATATCCCTGTGTTATGGGGTATTATGGACTTGTTATGGGGGCTATTGGAACCCAGCATGTATTGTTGTAATTAAATAACATGAATGCCTAATTCTATTGAATTAATCAGCAGTACTGCTCAGGAGAGTTTACAAGGCTTGGCCAGCCTTAGAAGCTTGGGGGCTCATTTGACTGATTTTCTCAATATAATAGGTTATATAAATAATGCACACATTTTAATAACTAATTAAAATATAGTTGCATGTCTCATTGTAATAACATAAGATATATTGAGAGTACATGTGGAGATATGCAAAGTGATGTTTTTTTGTTTTGGGGGAGGAGCTTAGAGAGATGCTGGCTTCCCACAAGCAGCCTGAGAAAACATGGCTGCTAGAGTGAGCTGGAGTTGTTGTTGGCTGATTATAACTTGACTTCAGGGCTGAATGAGAGCCCAAAAGGTAATAGGGAGGGTTGTAGATCGATGTTACCATGACATTCTGTGATCTTCAGAGTATCAAGACACTGGAGGGTTAAGAAATGTTGAGAAAGAGAGAGTTGAAGGTGGCAGCTGAGCCATGTGTTTGGATAAGGCTGATTATATGTTTAGGAGTGGAGACCTGTATATTATATGTATATACTTCTTAATATAGCTCTATTTTTATAATGTTGGTTTAAATAACCTTTAAAAGGAATGTGAAAGGATTAAGTTTTCAGATGCAGCAGCTAAACCTGAGTAAGTATCTTTTAATCTAGTAATGTCCTCCTTTTACCCTAAGACCTTTTAAGTAAATACCCTATGCTAGTACATGTGGAACCTTGATGATAAATAAGGGAAAATAACATAACACCCTGTCAATGTCTGATATGAGGATGAGGAATAGGATGGGAGCAAGTACTGTGCCTTGTGGAACAGAGCTTTTCACAGTAGCTGCCTCAGACTTTACTCTGTTGACTACTACTCTTTGTGTTCTACATGTTAGGAAATTATAAATCCATCTACCAACTTTTCCTGTTATTCCTTTATCACGCATTTTGTGTGCTATTACACCATGGTCACACTTGTCAAAGGCTTTTGCAAAATCTGTGTATATAACATCTGCATTCTGTTTATCTTCTAGAGCATCCAGGACCTTGTCGTAGTGGTCCAGTAGTTGGGAACAACAGGAGCGGCCTGCTCTAAACCCATGCTGTCCTGGGTTGTGCAATTGATGGGTATCAAGATGGGTGGCGATCTTGCTTCTTAGAACCCTTTCAAAGATTTTTATGATATGGGACGTTAGCGCAATTGGTCTGTAGTTCTTTGCTATTGCTTTACTGCCCCCTTTGTGGAGCGGTGAGGTCATCAAAATGTTTGCTTAAAGATCTGACATTGTAATTAAAGATAGTTATGTTATTGTTGGATTTGAGTAGTGTTTTAGCCTGTTCTGCTGTGTAGTAATGACAATTGTTGTTAGGTTCATGTAAGTCATTTAATAGAAGGTTGATTTCAGGATCAATGTTTGGAATCATAAGATTTAGTGTGATTCTATAATTAAACTTAAAATTAGAACAACACAAGTAGACCTAAGAATAGGACAATGCAAAAGGATTTCTTGGCACGTGAGTTAGTACGTTGAATATGTTTACAAAAATGAAAAGAATGAGCTAAGGTAGTCAATTTACAGCTAATAAGAATCTAAAACTATAGCACCTGAGTTAGCACCTGAGTAAGTTAATTAATTAAACAAAAGTTTATATATGAGTGTGATTCTAAAAAGATTAAGAACAATGAATAATGCTAGACTTAAATATATGATATCTGATCAATTGATTTTTCTAGCTAATTGGATTAACAGACTTTTGAATAGAAGTCACAGAGGTTTAGGATATATCTTTACAGTGTAATTGATTTATTATTTAACTAGCTAATAGAACTGGTTGGAAAGTTACTATGATTAGTATTAATTTATAATGGAACAAATATTAGGATTCAGTATTGCACTAGTTGTGATTATAGAATTTATTAAAGGCAATATAATGAAAATCAAAGTTAATTATTAAAAGAGAGATAAGTGGTAAAGTGTATAAAAGTGTACAAAAGTAAAATTTATTAGTATTAAAAATATTAAAAGATAAGTACAATTTTTAGCAAATAAGGTGATTAATAGAACTTATAAATTCTAAGCAAGTAAGCTGATAAAAATATATAGGTATGTGGGTTGAAAAAAATGGGCACAAGTTTTAAGACAAGGTATGATAAAGCTCATGGAGCAGGGAGAGCAGATACCCAGTAGAGGACAGCGAAGAGGCGGGGCCAGGAGCTGAGTCTCGACCCCTGCAACCACAATTAGGTGAGTACACACATGACATTTGGTGAAATATTTACAAATATTTAGTGAAATATTTGGAGACATAAAGGACACCAGAAAGCCGGAGTGGTGGGATACACCATCAAGTACTGGACACAATACATACACCTTAGGAGGAGGTAAAGAGACTGCTAAGTGAACTAAATACCTCAAAGGTGGTGGGACTGGACAACATCTCTCCATGGGTCCTGAGAGAAGAAGCAGAGGTGCTGTGTGTGACACTAACAACAATATTCAACACATCTATCAAAACAAGGCGACTACCTGAGGTGTGGAAGGCAGCAAATGTAGTCCCAGTTTTTAAAAAAGGAGACAAAGACGTAGCATTAAACTACAGACCAGTGTTACTAACATGTATAGTATGCAAAGTCATGGAGAAGATTATCAGGAGCACCTAGAAAGGAATGAGCATATACATGACAACCAGCACAGTTTCAGGGAAGGGAAATCCTGTGTAACAAACTTATTGGAGTTTTAAGACAAGGTGATGGAAATAAGTCAAAAGAGAGAGGGGTGGGTAGATTGAATTTTCTTGGAGTGCAAGAAAGCTTTCAACACAGTTCCACGCAAGTGACTAGTGCATAAGTTAGAGGATCAGACAAGTATAACAGGAAGAGCACTACAATGGATCAGTGAATAGCTGACAAGAAGGCAACGAGTTATGGTATGTGGTGAGGTGTCAGAGTGGGCGTCTGTGACGAGCTGGGTTCCACAGGGGTCAGTCCTAGGACTGGTGCTGTTTCTTGTATATATGAATGACACAATGGAAGGGAAAGACTCAGAAGTGTCCCTGTTTGTAGACGATGTGAAGCTGATGAGGAGAATTCAATCGGATGAGGATCAGGCCTGAAGTTTAACCTCACCAATTGCAAATTCATGAAGACTGGGGAAGAATAAAGAAGACCGCAGGCAGAGTTCAGGCTAGGGGGCCAGAGACTGCAAACCTCACTCAAGGAAAAGGATCTTTGGGTCATTATAATACCGAGCACATCTCCAGAGGTGCGCATCAACCAAATAACTGCTGCACCATATGGGTGCATGGCAAACCTAAGAATGGCATCCCGACACCTCAGAAAGCAATCGTTCAAGACTTTGTACAAAATATATGTCAGGCCTGTATTGGAGTATGCAGCAACAATTTGGAACCCACACCTGATGAAGCACAGCAAGAAATTAGAGAAAGTGCAAGTGTTTGAAGCAAGACTAGTCCTGGAGAAAAAGGGCATGTCCAAAGAGAAGAGGTTATGGGAGATACACCTGACGACACTGGAAGAAAGGAGGGATAGGGGGGACATGATGCGACATATAAAATACTAAGAGAAATTGATAAGGTGAATAGGGACAGGTTGTTTCGGAGATAGGTCACAGCAATAAGGGTTCACATTTGGAAATCGAAGACTCAGATGAGTCACAGAGGTGTGAGGAAGTATTTTTTAGTCAGAGTTGTCAGGAAGTGGAATACTCTGGAGAGTGATGTAGTGAAGGTAGGGTCCTTACTCAGCTCATGGAGCAGGGCGAGAGTGGACCTAGTATCGACCAGTGATGAAGAGAGGGGGGGTACCATGAGCTATGACGCGACCCCTGCAACCACAATTAGGTGAGCGCACACACACACACACCGCCCCGATGGCATGGTAGCTAGCGCTCTTGCTTCACGCACGGAGGGCCCAGGTTCAATTCCCAGCGGGGCCGAAACATTTCGAAGTGTTTCGTTACACACACACACATACATACAACAGGCCTAGTGTCTAATCGGCATGTGCCTAGGACAAAATGGTAACTAACACATGACAGAACAAAGAAGCAGAAGTACAGAGGATAGCTGGGCCGAAAAGGAAGCATTTTCACAAAGAATGAAGAGCACAATGGAAAAGGAGTAGGAAAAAATGCTAAGTGAGTTTTGCAACATAATGGTGAAGATATCTACTGGGAGCAAGAAGTGGGTGTTATGAGCTCTTGATGCTGAGGCAAGGATCAAAGCCTGGCAGAGGAATTGGAATATAGAGGTGAGGATCGATAGGAGCTGGATGCAGGATCAACACTGGACAGTGAGGGGACTCAATGAGAGGAAACAGCAAAGAAGTCCCTCGAAGAAACAATATCAAGCCACCAGGACGTCTGCAAAACGATATGTTAAATAATGAAGAAGATACTTAAATTGGACATAGAGATATGGAGGGAAATGAAATGGGATGAGGAAAGGGAGAGGTTATTCATTGTTCATGGGCTCCATAAAGCAGAAGGGAAGACCTATGACAAAAGAAGACAAGGGGATGTAAAAGTGATTGAAAGCATCATTGTAATAACGAGAGAGTACACGACCCAAATGACAAATTTTCAGAGACTTGGATTGTACTCGAGGGAAAGGAACAGTCAAATTGACCTTCAAAAAAGAAATGATATGGAACAAAATCCTGCTGAGGATACCACTGCTAAAGAGATCCCAAAAATAACAGTGTACCTCGACCACAACAGAACACAAAAAGAAAGGGAAAAACTGAGAGAAAGAGTAAGAAGCCATGACAGGCATGAAGGGGGGATGGGGCAGGTACCAACAAACAGGGAAGCACAGCCTTGCTGGGAACAGTAGATACAGCCACCCACATCATCATCTCAGCCCCTACCACCTCACACCAACCAAACACAATAGCCAGAACTAAACTGCGCTCCACACCCACAGTCCTCACCTACCAGCACTAATACCACCACAACAAAAGCCTACCATAATATCCAAACCTGCCTACCACACCCACAGCCTGCACCAACACCTCCCACCCACCAGAATACAGTTCTAGAAAGGAAGCTGATGGTGTGGTACACCAGTGCAGATGGAATTACAAATAAGAGTGAGGAGTGGCAGAAAAGAATCACTGAGGTATCCCCCGACATTATAGCAATCACAGAGACAAAGCTCATAGGGGTGATAGCAGACGTGATCTTCCCATCCAGATATAAGATCCTGAGAGAAAAACAGGGAGAACAACGGGAGAGGAGTTCCACTATTCATCAAAAAAGAATGCATTTTTGAAAAGATGGGAGTACTAGTCAGAGGAGTAGCAGATGACTATGCAGTAGGAACACTTCAAACTGGGGGTCCAAAAGTGATGATAGCAGTGATGTACAACCCACCACCAAACAGCAGGAGGCCAAGATGAGAATACGTCGAGAGCAATAGTAAATGGAATGATGGAACGCGTGACCACAAAGTGCAGGAAGGCAGTAGAGAAGTTTGTACCAAGGGACAACAGAAGCAACAGGAAGACCAGAATTAGTCCATGGTTTACCAGGAGGTGTGGAGAGGCCAAAATTAAGTGTGCTAGAGCATAGAAAAAGTACAGAAAGCAAAGTACCCAGAAAAACAGGGAGTTGAGCCGAAGAGCCAGAAAAAGAATATACTTGGATAAGGAGAGAAGCCCAGCGTCAATACAAGAGTGACATAGCATCAAAAGCAAAATCTGACCCAAAGTTGTTATACAGCCACATCAGGAGGAAAACTACAGTCAAGGATGAGGTAATCAGGCTGAGGAAGGAAGGAGGAGAGTTCAAAGGGAACGACTAAGAAGTATAGGAGCTCAGCTCAAAATTCAGGGAGGATTTTCACAGTGTAGACAGAGAGGCTTCCAGCAAACCGAGGTGGTAGGGTGCAGCAGCAAGTGCTGGACACACTGTACACTCCACTAGCAGTTTATTCACCTCCTCTTCCGAGGAGGTGAAGAAACTGTTGGGGAACAAGATATCCCGAAGGCAGTGAGCCCAAATAATATCTCTCCTTGGGTCCTGTGCTGCCACTAGTAACAATCTTTAATCAATCTACTGAACCAGAACAAATGCCTGAAGTGTGGAAGACAGCAAATGTAATCCTGATTTTTAAGGGGACTGGTTGCATTAAATTACAGACCATGTAAAGTTATGGAGAAGATTATCAGGAGCACATAGAAAAGAACGGGATCATATGTGACAAGCAGCACAGTTTCAGGGAAGGGAAATCTTGCGTCACAAACCTATTGGAGTTCTACGACAAAGTAACAGAAGTAAGGTAGGAGAGAGAGGGATGGGTAGACAGTACCACACAAGAGACTGGCTGAGCAACATACGGAGCACATCTCCTGAGGCGCAAATCAACCAAATAAGTGCTGCAGCATATGGGCACCTGGCAAACCTGAGAATGGTGTTTCAACATCTAAGTAAGAAATCATTCACGACACTGTACACCGTGTACGTAAGGCCCATACTGAAGTATGCAGCACCAGTAGGAAACACACACCTGATCAAACACGTCAAGAAATTAGAGAAAGTGCAAAGGTTTGCAACAAGACTAGCCTCGGAGCTGAAGGGTATGTCATACAAGGAGAGTTTAAGGGAACTCAACCTGACAATACTGGAGGAACGGAAAGATAGGGAGGACATGATAACGACATATAAAATAAAGAAAGGAATTGGCAAGCGGTCACAGCTGGAAGCTGCAAACTCATATGAGTCACAGGAATATTAGGAAGTACTTCTTCAGTCATAGAGTTGTCAGGAAGTGGAACAGTGTGGAGAGTGATGTAGTGGAGGCAAGATCCATACATAGCTTTAAGAAGATATATGATAAAGCTGATGGAGCAGGGAGAGAGGGGACCTAGTAGCGACCAGTGAAGAGGTGGGGCCAGGAGCTGTGAATCGACTCCTGCAACAAAAATTAGGTGAGTATACACACACACACATACACACACACACACACACACACACACACACACACACACACATTTCACCATATTGTAAAAGTCACACACGAACCGGTGGTCTCGCGTTTGCGGTGAGTGTTTTATCTGGTGCCTCTGGGGCCCCAGAGAGCCGGTACTGCAGGGGGGCCCCAGAGAGCCGGTACTGCAGGGGGGCCCCAGAGAGCCGGTACTGCAGGAGAATGATGAGGTACGTGGCCACGAAGCTGTGTTACCGCAACATACACACACCACGGATTATTACCATCACATAAAAAGGAAAGCACCAAACCTGAAGGGGTACACAGCACCTGAGAAATTGGAGGTAAACAGGTTTGATCCAAGGAAAGGGAGGATAGCTCCAAATTCATGGGTAAAGAGGCATTCTGCGGCATCAAGGAACTCTTTTTGAAATGGCACAGACCGTGAGAGGCACTGTGAGAGGCACTGTGAGAGGCACTGTGAGAAGCACTGTGAGAGAAGAAAGTTAGATGTAGGAAAGAGTGAAAGAGAAAGTGAAAGTCTGAATGGAGAGGGAGAGAAAGGTGAGAAGCAAGAGAAAGTGAGAACGAGAGCGAGAGAAAGAGAGCGAGAGAAAGAGAGATAAAGAGAGAAGAGAGAGAGAGAGAGAGAGAGAGAGAGAGAGAGAGAGAGAGAGAGAGAGAGAGAGAGATCACAGAGGCAACACTGTTAGAGGAAGACAGTCACTAGTTTATGTCAGCATGTTAGGGCTCTAAGAGAGTGTCAGAAAGTAGGAACATAACAGATGTGTGTGTACTCACCTAATTGTAATTGCAGGGGTCGAATCATGGCTCCTGGCTCTGCTTTGCTAATAGGCCCTGGCCCTGGTTGCTACTCTCCCCTTGCTCCTGGAACTTTATCATACCTCTTCTTAAAACTATGTATTGATTCTGCCTCCACTACATCACTACATACTGTTCCACTTTCTGACAACTCTATGACTGAAGAAATATTTCCTAACATCCCTGTGACTCATGAGTCTTCAGCTTCAGTTGTGACCCGTGGTTGCCATGTACCATCTCTGAAACATCCTGTCTCTGTCCACCTTGTCGATTCCTCTCAGTATTTTATGTCAATATTATATATCCCTTATCCCTCATGTTCTCCGGTGTCGTCAGGTCGATTATGTCCTCGTAGGACATATTCCTTAGCTCCGGGACTAGTCTTGTTGCATACCTTTGCACTTTCTCTGATTTCTTGATGCGATTGACCAGGTGTGGGTTCCACACTGGTGCTGCATACTCCATGTGGGCCTGACGTACAGAATGTATAGATTCCTTACTGAAGTGTCGAAACTCTATTCTTAGGTTTGCCAGGGGCCCATATGCCCCAGCGGTTATTTGGTTGATGCCCGGTGTTATACTCAACCCAAGATCCATTTCCTTGAGTGAGGTTTGCAGCCTTTAGTCCCCCTAGCCTGTACTTTCTCTGAGGTCTTATTTTCCCTTCCCCAAACTTCATGACTTTGCACTTGGTGGAGTTAAACTCCAGATCCTCACCTGACTGAATTCTCCTCATTAGCTTTACATCGTCTGAAAACAGAAACACTTTTGAACCTATCCCTTCCTTGTCATTCATATATACCAGAAACAGCACCGGCCCTAGAACTGACCAGTGTGGAACCCCACTCATCACAGAAGCCAACTCTAACACCTGCAATGCCTTTCCTGTTATACCGGCCTGGTCCTCTACCTTTGCAATAATCTCGTGTGGAACAGTGTCAAAAACCTTCTTAAAGTCCAAGAAAATGCAATCTACCCACCCGTTTATCTGTTGTCTTACTTCCGTCACCTTGTCGTAAAACTCCAGTAGGTTTGTGACACAGGATTTCCCTTCCCTTAAACCGTGTTGGTTGTTGTGTATAAGCTCATTCCTTTCTAGGTGCTCCACCACTCTTCTGGTATAATCTTCTCCATGACTTTGCATACCATACATGTCAGTGACACTGATCTGGGACTACATTTGCTGTCTTCCACACCTGAGATAGTTGTCCTGTTTCGATAGATGTGTTTAAGATTATTGTTAGTGGCACACACCTCTCCTCTCATACATCTCTCAGGACCCACAGAGAGATGTTGCCCGATCCCACCGCCTTTGAGGTATCTAGTTCACTGAGCATCCTCTTCACCACCTCAGCTGTGTGTACTGTGTCCAGCAGTTGTTGGTGTGTGTGTACTCACCTATTTGTACTCACCTATTTGTGGTTGCAGGGGTCGAGTCATACCTCCTGGCCCCGCCTCTTCACTGATCAATACTAGGTCCACTCTTTCTCTTTGCTCTACAGTGCTAGTCACAGCATTATGCCGGGTGAGTGCTCCGGCATAATTCCATGACGAAAATCAAAGGCCTACCATACAGGAGGTCTTTTTCGACAGTGCATTATGCGGGGTAGCAGCCATTAGCATGATGTCACGCCCTGCCACCACACTCCACAGTGACTCCTCAGTACTCACGTGGCTGCCGTGATGAGATGAAATGTTGCACGTTTGTCTCTCATTCGCCCCATCTTTTGTCCGGTGTTCCCTTTGGTTTTTTTGAGGCTATACATGTTTGATTATGGGTAAAAGGAAGTCTTTAACACCTGAAACTAAAGCTCAAATCACAGGACTTCACAAAGCTGGGCACCAGACGAAAGAAATAGTGGAGAATGTTGGTGTGTGTGAGCGGTCAGTGAGGTACTGGGTGGAGCATTTCAAGGTTGGTGGTGTTGTAGAGTTACCATCTGCCAAACCTCAGCCTGGCCCCTCAAAGAAGACATCTGTTTGTACCTTAACTGTGTTAAAGAAACAGAGAGTACACCTAAGATAACTGCCAGAGAATTGAAAGGAAAGAAACCACATCTTCTCTCAGAGGTGTCTGTAAAAACTGTTAACAGACGTGTCAGAACTGGGCTACAGCAGTCACTGCCAGGTTAAGAAACAGATTCTCTCTGGACTCCTCAGCAGTGATCTGAAGTACTTTGGAGTGATGAAGCAACCTTTACCGTCACCTGTAGCCGTGGGGGACATGTGTACCGGCCCAGAGGTACATGTGTACCGGCCCACACTACACCTGTGGGACCACCAAGCACCCAGACTCGCTCATGGTTTGGGGGTGTTTCAGTGCTCAGAGTGTTGGTGAACGCATTGTGTTTCCCCAAAACCAGTATATGAACCAGTAAAATTACCTGGAGTTATTGTGTGACAATTTACCTGAGATTTTTGACAAGTGTAAGACTACGGTTTTTATTTAGGACGGTGCACGGTGCACCGTGTCATATCAAATCTGTAGTTCAGTGGCTTAAGGACTGGTCACAATCATGACAGTTACAAAGGTAATGAATCATAATCACATCATACATAGTTACAATCATGAACAAATTACAGAGTAATGAGGAACAAACATTCTAGGGAATGCATCCATTGCCCCCAACAACAGATGTTGCAAGGTGCCTGTCCCTATTCGGCAGGACAGCCAGACAGCCATTGCAAATAGCAGCAGCAGGTTGCACCATGATCTGCTGCTTGCAGGAGCACCATCGACTCTCCCCAAGAGGTCAGCGACTTAGCTAACAGCCCGAGGGAGAGCTGCCCTGGGGACGTGTCGACGTCCTGGTTGACACCAAGTTGATTGCAGATCCCAGGCCCTCTGTCTGCTGGGAGGGGCTGTTGGTTGTTCCCACCTGGAGCCCTCCGGGTGCCCAGACATCCACCGTGTGCACGGATGTTGAAGCTTGATGAACTGAATGCACACTGCCTGTGCCACACCTGACAGCTGCCTCGTGGTTGAACTCCACGGCACTGCCTCTGCAGTGGAGGTTCCCGTGAGCCCAGCTACCCTGTGCCATTGCTGACATCGTGGGCTGGGAGGAAAAAACCTACAGTTGGGGTGGTGCTGGGAGTGGGGTGGGTGAGGGGGGTTGAATGGTTGAGGCGCAGGGGTGAGGGGTTATGAGAGGGTCACTGTTTACCACACATGGGGCAGCCCGGGGAGGGGGGTGAATGGCACTGGGCTTCTTGAAGTGGCTCCCCAAAACAGTGTTCCCTTCATCTTCACCCACACACCCCGCCCCCTCCCCTTCTGCTGCGTGGGGGAGGGAGGCACTGACTGCTCCCGCCTGACTTGGATACCCTCAGCCCCACACACCTCACTTCCACTATTTACGCTGAAACGATGCACTGGGATGTCCTCTCGCTGCTCCAGAATCTTCCCAGTCCTGTTCAGTCGTGCCGTGGTCAGCCTCTTTGATCAGGAGCTATCCTTGATAATCCAGGAGCTAGCCCGCCAAACACCCTGCCGAAGGGTCTGCGTCTGCCCCAGTTATGTAATAAAGCTTATCTTCATAAAAAAAAAAAAAATACAGTTTGTAGGTTGCTTGACATTTAGCAAGATATCGGAATTTTACCCCACACAAATCTGAAAATATTTGGGATACTTCAAAAAGGTACATGGTATCTTGTAAAGCAATCATTCTTCTATGTTTGTTGGGAAAATCACGTCAATTCGTTCATTATTAATGATGGTCCTTGACTAAATAGGTAAATAACTTACATCCGAGATAATGGCCGAACCGCGCGGCTGCCCAAGTACTCGGGGATTTTTTTTTTTTTCCCAGAAAAAATCCTTGTTTTTTCCACTGTTTTCATAAGCTATGAGTGTCTATTACAGTTTACCCTCGGCTAGATACGTTTTCTGTCATAATAGTGACCACAGAATGGGATAATAAGCCTTATGGTCGGTGGCGACCCTTCCACTACCTGGCCATGGGCCGTCATATAATGCCACAGTATTTATTCAGGTGTATTTTTTTTATGCTTCTATGCTATTAATATGTCGCCTTATGTCATAATAAATCAATTGTGATACGTAAATAAGCATTATTATTGATATTAGCGTAAGAATAGAACAATTTGTTGGTTGCTGTGTCTTGGCTGCCGCAATGTAATTTATGCCTTGTCAGCACTTCTTCCCAGAGAAGGTTCCTGATTGATTCTCAGACCATATTAGCCCCTCTCACTCTCCTATGATCTCAAATTGTGAATCTTTATTATATTAGAGAGTAAGTAAGTAAGTAAGTTTATTCAGGTATACACAAATACAGTTACATATAAGAATATAAGAAATTTATAAAAAAAAAAAAAAAAACGGAAAAAAATAAAAATTTTACCAAGTCAGCGCGCATGCTACGACAGGCGCAGTCACCATACATGTTATAAATTACTATAATTCCTTGTAGGAACATCATATAATGATAATTATACCAGGGTGTTGCCAGAAAGATCAGCTATTTTTCGGTCGCTCACCATGCCCAGCCCTTCTAGGGCAGGTTAGGTGCCAAGGCTGGAGCTTGCTACCATCTGCAGCTCGCAAGCCTGCCCTTCCTGTCAGCATCCTTGGGGCGGGGAAGGTGGCAGACCAGAGTGGCCTGGCAACTATCTACCTACCTGCCTCATGCTTGTGGGCGAATATGGCTAGGCCTGGGACCCGTTGGTCCCACCGCTGAGGGGTACCCCCTCCCATGGGAGACTTCGGTCTCTGCTACTCCCACGCCAGGGAGCCGGAGCCGGGTCGCCATCTGGTAAAGACCCGGCCGGAAGAGTGAATCAACACCTCCTCACCTATTTTTCGGTAAGAAAATCTCAATTTTCGTATTTTTTCATTATTTTTTTACTACGCACACTCCATGTGTCAGCGGCCCCTAAACCCTATTAAGAACCTTTGTTCAATATTGAAACGAAGTTTACTGGGCAAGGATATCAGTTCCATCCCATGGCTGGAGGCTGCTCTACATGAGGCATGGAATAATATACCTCCCCAAACCCTCAGGAATTTGTGTGAGTCTTCTACACAACTCAGGGACGTCATTAAGCATAAAGGACGCAGTAAGTGTGCAAATATATATATTATAATCTTTCATGGTATGTGTTTGTGTTTACCTCCACCAAGTGTGTGGCGGAGGGGCGACATAATGCTGTGACTAGCACTGTATGTACTTTATCAACCATCGTCTTAAAACTATATATGGTTCCTGCCTCCACTACGTCACTTTCCAGACTATTCCACTTCCTGACAACTCTGTGACTGAAGAAATACGTCCTAACATCTCTGACTCATCTGAGTCCTCAACTTCCAATTGTGACCCCTTGTTTCTGTGTCCCATCTGAGGAGCATCCTGTCTCTGTCCTCCTTGTCAATTCTTCGCAGTGTTTTATATGTTATCATGTCTCCTCTAACCCTTCTATCCTCCAGTGTCGTCAGGCCGATTTCCCTTAACCTTTCTTTGTAGGACATTCCCCTTAGCTCTGGAACTAGTCTTGTTGCAAACTTTTGCACTTTCTCTAATTTCTTGACATGCTTGACCAGGTGTGGGTTCCAAACTGGTGCTGCATACTCCAGTATGGACCTGACGAAAACTGAGTCTTGAACGATTCCTTACTGATGTATCGGAACACTATTCTCAGGTTTGCCAGCCGCCCATATGCTGCAGCAATTACCTGGTAGATGTGCGCTTCGGGAGACATGCTCGGTATTATACTCACCCAAAGATCTTTCTTCTTGAGTGAGGTTTGCAGTTTTTGGCCACCTAGCCAATAGTCTGTCTGTGGTCTTCTGTGCCTTTTCCCAATCTTCATGACTTTGCATTTGACGGGGCTAAATTCAAGGAGCCAGTTGCTGGACCACGTGTCCAGCCTGTCCAGGTTTCTTTGTAGTCCTACCTGATCCTCAACTGATTTAATACTCCTCATTAACTTCACATCATCTGCGAACAGGGACACTTCTGAGTCTATCCCTTCCATCATGTCATTCACATATACCAAAATAGCACTGGTCCTAGGACTGACCCCTGTGGGACCCTGCTCGTCACAGGTGCCCACTGTGATACCTCATCACGTACGATGACTCGTTGTTGCCTCCCTGTCAGGTATTCTCTGATCCATTGCAGTGCCCTTCCTGTTATACGTGCCTGATCCTCTAGCTTCTGCACTAGTCTCTTGTGAGGAACTGTGTCGAAGGCCTTCTTGCAGTCCAAGAAAATGCAATCAACCCACCCCTCTCTCTCATGTCTTACTTCTGTTACCTTGTCATAAAACTCCAGAAGGTTTGTGACACAGGATTTGCCTTCCATGAATCCGTGCTGGTTGTCGTTTGTAATCTTGTTCCATTCCAGGTGCTCCACCACTCTCCTGCTAATAATCTTCTCCATGACTTTGCATACTATACATGTCAGTGACACTGGTCTATAGTTTAGTGCCTCGTTTCTGTCTCCTTTCTTAAAAATGGGGACTACATTTACCGTCTTCCATACCTCAGGTAGTTGCCCAGTTTCAAAGAATGTGTCGAAAATTGTGGTTAGTGGCACTCACAGCGCCTCTGCTTCCTCTGTAAGAACCCACGGAGAGATGTCCGGTACCACCGCCTTTGAGGTATCAAGGTCACTTAGCAGCTTCTTCACCTCCTCTTCACTTGTGTATATTTCATCCAACACGTGTTGGTATATCCCTTGTTGGTGTCCCCCTCTGTTCTGTCTTCCCAGAGTCCTGGGAAGACAGAATAAATACTTCCTTAAATCTCGTGTTGAGCTCCTCACATACCTGTATATGTGTGTGTGTGTACTCACCCATTTGTACTCACCTGTTTGTGGTTGCAGGGGTCGATACTCATTTCCTGACCCCGCCTCTTCACTGATCGCTACTAGGATCTCTCTTTTCCTGCTCCATGAGCTTTATCATACCTCGTTCTAAAGCTATGTATGGTTCCTGCCTCCACTACCTCACTTGCCAGACTATTCCACTTCCTGACAACTCTGTGACTGAAGAAATACTTCTTAACATCCCTTTGACTCATCTGAGTCTTCAACTTCCAATTGTGACTCCTAGTTTCTGTGTGCCATCTCTGGAACATTCTGTCTTTGCCCTTCCCCGATCTTCATGACTTTGCATTTGGCGGGGTTAAATTCGAGTAGCCAGTTGCTGGACCACGTGTCCATGTCTCTTTGTAGTCCTGCCTGATCCTCATCTGATTTAATTCTCCTCATTAACTTCACATCATCTGCGAAAAGGGACACTTCTGTGAGTGTACTCACCTAGTTGTGGTTGCAGGGGTCGAGTCATGTGTGTGTGTGTGTGTGTGTGTGTGTGTGTGTGTGCATGTGTGTGGTGAACAGAACAGAACAGAACAAGTGTAGGTAAGACCCTTTTCGGGTGAAGGGAAAGTGAGTACAGAGTAAGAATAGTTGGGTGAGAGGAAGAATATTTAGTAGGAGAGATAGTACCAGGGCTTAACCCAGTAGCTAGGTAGATAGTGATTCAGGATTTTGCATTTTTATCGACTTGGACGTGGTGTTGTGTGTGTGTGTACTCACCTAGTTGTGGTTGCAGGGGTCAAGTCACAGCTCCTCGCCCCAATGTGTGTGTAGTCACCTAGTTGTAGTTGCAGGGGTCGAGTCATAGCTCCTTTGTCACTCTTCCTGCTATCTAGGCAGGTGAAATTGCTGACATAGAAAATGACAGAGAACCTTCACCGCACGCATAACTGCGATAAACCTCCTCAATTACTGGGAACGCTTGAAGTTCCTAAACCTGTACTCCCTAGAACACAGGCGGGAGAGATACATTATTATATACACGTGGAAAATTCTAGAGGGATTAGTACCAAACTTGCACATGAGAGTCACTCCCTACAAAAGCAAAAGACTCGGCAGGCGATGTAATATCCCCCCAATGAAAAGCAGGGGTGCCACTAGCACGTTGAGAGACAACACAATAAGTATCAGGGGCCCAAGACTGTTCAACTGCCTCCCAGCATACATCAGGGGGATTACCAACAAACCCCTGGCTGTCTTCAAGCAGGCACTGTACAGGCACCTAAAGTCGGTACCTGACCAGCCAGTGTGGAAACTTTTTTGAGTCGCTCAAGTTCCACAGGGTGAGCTGTATGGAGCCTTAATCGTACCACGGATCGGTCCTCAGAGTACATGAACCCACACACCCAACCAAACAAACACATTAGTTGGCGAAGGTAGTAAGATAGTACATATTAATTGATAGATTTATTCTCCTAGGAAGGCCTAGGTAAGTTTGTACAGTTAGTAACTAATAGTAGGATTATTGAGGCAACTTTAGATATTAATAATGTAGCTCTAGCACCTTAACATAGGTAGTTTTAAGCCCTGAATAGGAACATTAGATTATGTTAGCTAATGAGAACAAGCAGCTCCACACTTGAATCTAGGCGGGAGAGAGCACTAGTTCCTTCTTCTTGAATTGGACATCGTGGTGTTAACAGGGTACTAAGAGCTACAGCTCGGTCCCCCACATGTCTTCAAAATACTTGCCTGGGAACCAAGAATCACAGAAGCTTCCCATCATACTGTGGATATTCGTCTCTGGCGCAGCCCCCCACAGTAAGATAATACACTTTGCATTTCTCTTAGTAAAGCTGGCCGGCGATATTCGGAGGAAGGTGGGGTTATTTGAGCTGTGGGTTATAAGTGAGAGAATGCCCACTATAAGGTAATAATTGTGGGTAATCCCCCTTAAGTATTAGTCAGGAAGCTAGTGTCACTTACTGCATATATGTCTTAAGGGATATCCTTTGAAACCAGGGAACTCTGAGGTGCAGGCAGGACACTAATACCACTTGAATTTTGCAGATTAAGGTTCTTCCCTGCATATGGTGTTTGGAGGGGTTAGGCTTAGGGAGTTTGGAAGACAGAGTGCCATATTCATCTCCATCAAGTAAGTTCTCCCCCTTTTCCAGTAGTGCATGTTGGCGGGGAATTATTGTAGCTGCAGTCGTCTAGAAATTTGTCCCATAGCCACCTGTAAGTCTGAGAGAAGCGTCTCAGAGCGTCGGTGTCAACAGCCCTTGCCCAGAGTGCAGCTTACAAGGAGGCAGTCCCAAGACAAGTTTTTATAGCCAGGCTGTGGTTCGTACGTTGGACTGCGTGCGGCCAGCAGTAACAGCCTGGTTGATCAGGCTCTGATCCAACATGAGGCCTGGTCACAGACCGGGCCACAGAGGCGTTGACCCCTGGAACTCTCTCTAGGTATACTCCAGGTAAGTATGGATCCTGCCTCCACTGCATCACTTCCCAAACTATTCCACTTCCTGACAACTCTGTGACTGAAGAAATACTTCCTAACGTCTCTGATTCATCTGAGTCTTCAACTTCCAACTGTGACACCTTCTTGTTGAGTCCCATCTCTTGAACATCCTGTCTCTGTCCACCTTGTCGATTCCTCTCAGTATTTTATGTTGTTATCATATCCCCTCTATCTCTCCTGTCCTCCAGTGTCATGTTGATTTCCCTTAACCTCTCCTCGTAGGGAATGCCCCCTTAGCTCCGGGACTAGTCTTGTTGCAAACCTTTGCATGTTCTGTAGTTTCCTTGCGTGCTTGGTTAGATGCAGGTTCCAAACTGGTGCTGCATACTCCAATATAGGCCTAACGTACACGGTGTACAGGGTCCTGAACGACTCCTTATTGAGATGTTGGAATACTGTTCTTAGGTTTGCTAGGCGCCTGTATGCCCCAGCAGTAATTTGGTTGATGTGCGACTCAGGAGATGTGCCCGGTGTTATACTCACCCCAAGATCCTTTTCCATGAGTGAGGTTTGTAGTCTCTGGCCCCCTAGACTATACTCTGTCTGCGGTCTTCTTTGCCCTTCCCTAATCTTCACGACTTTACCCTTGGTGAGGTTGAACTCCAGGAGCCAGTTGCTGGACCTGGCCTGCAACCTGTCCAGATCCCTTTGTAGTTCCACTTGGTCCTCGTTCGATTGAATTCTTCTCATCAGCTTCAAATCATCTGCAAACAGGGACACTTCTGAGCCTATTACTTCGTCATGTAGCTCACAAATACCAGAAACAGCACCGGTCCTAGGACTGACCCCTGTGGAACCCCTCTCGTCATGTACCATTACACGCTGTTGTCTTCTTGACAGGTATTCCCTGATCCATTGCAGTGCCTTCCTTGTTATCCCTGCCTGACCCTCCAGCTTTTGCACTAATCTCCTGTGTGGAACTGTGTCAAACGCCTTCTTACAGTCCAAGAAAATGCAATCTACCCCCCCTTCTCATTCTTGGCTTACTGCTGTCACCTTGTCATAGAACTCCAGTAGGTTTGTGACACAGGAATTTCCATCCCTGAAACCGTTCTGGCTGTCAGTGGCTGTCACTCTTCTCCTGAAAATCTTCTCCATGACTTTGCATACTGTACATGTCAGTGACACTGGTCTGTAGTTTAATGATTCGTGTGTGTATGTGTGTGTGAGAGAGAGAGAAAGAGAGAGAGAAAGAGAGAGAGAGAGAGAGAGAGAGAGAGAGAGAGAGAGAGAGAGAGAGAGAGAGAGTGCTCACCTAGTTGAGGTTGCAGGGGTCGAGTCACAGCTCCTGGCCCCACCTCTTCACTGGCCGCTACTCAGTCACTCTACCCGCTCCATGAGCTTTATCATACCTCTCCTTAAAGCTATGTATGGATCCTGCCTCCACTACATCACTTCCCAGACTTTTCCACTTCCTGACAACTCTGTTACTGAAGAAATACTTCCTAACATCCCTGTGGTTCATCTGAGTCTTCAAATTCCAACTCTTGTTGCTGTGTCCCACCTATGGAACATTCTGTCTCTGTCCACCTTGTCGATTCCTCTCAGAATTTTATAAGTCGTTATCATATCCCCTCTATCTCTCCTGTCTTCCAGTGTCGTCAGGTCGATTTCCCGTAACTCTCCTCGTGGGTCATACCCCTTAGCTCCGGGACTAGTCTTGTTGCAAACCTTTGCACTTTCTCTAGTTTCCTTACATGCTTGGCTAGGTGAGGGTTCCAAACTGGCGCTGCATACCCCAGTATGGGCCTAACGTACACAGTGTACAGGGTCCTGAATGACTCCTGGAGTTTACCTGAAGTTTACCTGGAGAGAGTTCCGGGGGTCAACGCCCCCGCGGCCCGGTCTGTGACCAGGCCTCATGGTGAATCAGAGCCAGACAGAATGCTGTCGGAATCCTGTTCTTAGGTTTGCCAAGCGTCCGTACGCCGCAGGTCAGGTCATCATTGTTAGTGAAGATGAGGTCCAGTGTATTCTCCAATCTTGTAGGCTCTAATATTTGTTAGTTTAAGATGAATTTGGTGCAGAGATTTAAAAGCTCGTGTGTGTGCGAGTTGTCATCTGAGCTGCCTCCTGGTGTTATCTCTGCTACCACATTGTTTGCAATATTCCTCCATTTTAGGTGCCTTAGGTTGAAACAAATTAGAGAAGATAATCACCAAACAGAAGAAAGTACTTAGAGCTCTGATGAGGATGGAGAAGATTCTGCTGATGCTGCTGACGAGGACTTGTTAATCTACACTGATGATGAGGATGACAGTGAAGGTGAAGAGAATGACAATGTGGCTCCTATTGTCAACTCAAGAAAAGTAGTGATTCCCAAACTAAAGTGGCAAGAACTATCATTCCATGATTGACTGGAAGACTGAACTCAAAACTGAGCCTCCTTTCATTGCTTCTCTATCAGATCAACAGTTATGAAAATTATTGAGACTCCACTGGAGGCGCTCAAGTGGCCACACAAACCTCAAGCTGTTGAGAGAGGAATAACATTGATGACTGAAGCTGCACTCAAGTGACTGGACAGAAGGCAACAGATGACTGAAGCTGCACTCAAGTGACTGGACAGAAGGCAACAGATGACTGAAGCTGCACTCAAGTGACTGGACAGAAGGCAACAGATGACTGAAGCTGCACTCAAGTGACTGGACAGAAGGCAACAGATGACTGAAGCTGCACTCAAGTGACTGGACAGAAGGCAACAGATGACTGAAGCTGCACTCAAGTGACTGGACAGAAGGCAACAGATGACTGAAGCTGCACTCAAGTGACTGGACAGAAGGCAACAGATGACGAAGCTCACTCAAGTGACTGGACAGAAGGCAACAGATGACTGAAGCTGCACTCAAGTGACTGGACAGAAGGCAACAGATGACTGAAGCTGCACTCAAGTGACTGGACAGAAGGCAACAGAGGGATATATCAAGCAAAGAACATTTTCCAGGAAAGTGATGCCCAAGTTCAGCACCAAGGAACACTTAACTTATAACTTGTAATAGTTTAATAACTAATAATTTATAACTAATTGCTTTCAATGGTGTATAATTTGATGAAAAGTCGATCGCGATATTGCAGGGTAAATTGCCATGAAATGGTCTGAAATTTTGCACAGAAGTTTGTTGTGACCATTCAAATAATACCTGAAAAGTGCAGCTTGCATCTCTAAACTTTGTATTTGTTCAATGCTCCCTAATGTACACCATATACAGACCTGGCTGACGTCAATGCCATTATAGTTTAAAGCAAGCCCCTTGTCGTGCAGAGAATTTCGGGCAGCTAAGTCAATTTTGTCCCCAGGATGCGACCCACACCAGTCGACTAACATCCAGATTCGTATTTTTGCTGCAAGATGAACAGGGGCAGTAGGTGTCTTAAGGAAGCGAGTCCTAATGCTTTCCCCCGTACCGGGGATCGAACCACGGACCTCAATGTGTGAACAACGTTCTTTTGATTACTGTACTGGAGTTGAAAATTTTCACAACGTTTCGGATGGTCCTAAATCATTATCAAGGTAATTACAATGGTGTAGGGCAGAGTAAATCATTATCAAGGTAATTACATTGGTGCAGGGCAGAGTAAATCATTATCAAGGTAATTACAATGGTGCAGGGCAGAGTAAATCATTATCAAGGTAATTACAATGGTGCAGGGCAGAGTAAATCATTATCAAGGTAATTACAATGGTGCAGGGCAGAGTAAATCATTATCAAGGTAATTACAATGGTGCAGGGCAGAGTAAATCATTATCAAGGTAATTACAATGGTGCAGGGCAGAGTAAATCATTATCAAGGTAATTACAATGGTGCAGGGCAGAGTAAATCCTTATCAAGGTAATTACAATGGTGCAGGGCAGAGTAAATCATTATCAAGGTAATTACATTGGTGCAGGGCAGAGTAAATCATTATCAAGGTAATTACAATGGTGCAGGGCAGAGTAAATCATTTCCTAATGTTTTCTTTCGGATTTATGACTTTTATTTAAATAATTCATCATTAATGAGCTTCATTGTAAATACTTAAGCCACACCATCTTCTTCGCTTTCTAAATAATCTTAGCTGAGCTAATCATACTTTAATTAAGTCACTAAATAGAAGGTTCAACTACAAGGCAAGTGCTAAATGCTACTAAAATTAACTAATCGTAATTTGTTACATCCTTCACTCAGTCAGAATTGTGCTCTAAGCAAATTCATTCTTCCGTAATTTTAAGCTGTCTTATGCCTAGATGTCTTACATACAGGAACCACAGACGCTCTCTCAGAATCCTTCCACACAAATTCATTAACTATTCGAGTACTTCTTTCTTACGTTATGTTCCTTATTTCAGTCTTAATTCCATTAATCAGTGAAATATTTCCAGTTTTCAAAACATTTAATACTTCACTCAACAGATAATAAGACAAGGTATTCTAAAGGTCAACTTCCTGGAGTCTACCTGGAGGGTATTTCGGGGATCGACGCCCCCGCGGCCCGGTCCACGACAAGCCTCCCGGTGGATCAGGGCCAGATCAACCAGGCTGTTATTGCTGGCCACACGTAGTCCAACATACGAACCACAGCCCGGCTGATCCGGCACCAACTTTAAGTATCTGTCCAGCTCCCTCTTGAAGTTAGCCAGGGGTCTATTGGTAATTCCCTTTATGCCTGCTGGGATCCTGTTGAACAGTCTTGGGCCCCGGACACTTGTGTTTTAGTGTACCAATGGCGCCCCTACTTTTCATTGGGGGTATTTTCCACCACCTGCCCAGTCTTTTATTTTCGTTGGGAGTGATTTCTGTGTGCAGATTAGTGCCCATTCCTTCTAGGATTTTCGAAGTGCACATTATGATATATATCTCTCTCTCTCACCTTCGTTACAGCGAGTTCAACTCAAGTGCTTCCAAGCGTTCCCAGTAGTTAAGGTGTTTGACTGAACTTATATGTGCAGTAAAGGTTCTCTCTACATTCTCTAGATCTGCAATTTCACCTGCCTTAAATGAAGATGTTTATGTACAACAATATTCCAGCCTAGAGAGAACAAGTGATTTGAAAAGGATCATCACTAGCTTAGCATCTTTTATTTTGAAAGTTCTCATTATCCCTCCTATCATTTTCTTTGCAGTTGTGATCGTGGCACTGTTGTGATCTTTTAAAGTGAGATCCTCAGACATTACCATTCCTCACATTACTTTTCCTCTCTATTGTATGATTAGAGTTTGTAGTATACTCACTTCTAGTTTTTCATAACGGAGTAGTTGCAATTTGTCCTCATTGAACATCATATTGTTTTCTGTTGCCCATTGGAAAACTTGGTTTATATCTTCTTGGAGGTTAACTGTGTCCTCAATGGATGACAGTCTCATGCAGATCCTAGTATTGTATGCAAAGGATGACATGGTGCTGTGGATTACATCTATGTCTATGTCTGATATGATGATGAAGAACATGATGGGGGCGAGTACTGTGCCTTGTGGAACAGAGCTTTTCACTATGGCAACATCCTATTTAACCCTGTTTACCACTACTCTTTGTTTTCGATTGGTTAGAAAGTTGAAGATTCATCTCCCCACTTTGCCAGTTATTCCTTTAGAATACATTTTGTGTGCTATTACACCATGATCGCACTTGTAAAAGGCTTTTGCAAAGTCTTTGTATATTACGTCTGCTTTATGTTTGTCTTCCAGTGCATCCAAGACCATATCATCGTGATCCAGTAGTTGCGAGAGGCAGGAGCGACCTGCCCTGAACCCATGTTGCCCTGGATTGTGTAGTTTTTGGGAATCCTGTTTCTTAGTACTCTTTCAAAGATTTTTATGATGCTGGATGTTAGAGGTATTGGTCTTTAGTTCTTAGCTAATGCTTTGCTGCCACCTTTATGGAGTTGTTTTCAGGGACTATGGAATTTAACCCAAGTCTACGCTTCTTCTCCATAGTATACTTAAGGCATGCAAAAGGGGTTTCTTACAGTTCTTAATGTCAGAAATTTGGCATACATTTTCGGAGTTTTGAGGCTCATTCATGAAAAAATTATTTGGATTATCGAACTTCAGACTGATTAGTGCCTCGCTAAACACAGAGTCGAATTGAGATTTTTAGTATCTCACTCATTTCCTTGTTATTTGTGTAAGTGCCATCTTTTCTGAGCAAGGACCATCTTGTCTGAGCAAGGACCATCTTGTCTGAGCAAGGACCATCTTGTCTGAGCATGGACCATCTTGTCTGAGTAAATACCCGATACAAGTTTTTTTTTTTTTTTTTTTTTTTTTTTTTTTTGCATATGAAAATAAATATTTCGAATTTCTTTCAATTTCACTAATCGCTTTTAGCTCCTTCTGTCTCTCCTGGATCCTCTATGAATCCTTTAACTTGAGGTCGATACTTTCCACTTCCCTGGTCAGCGCTTCCTTCCGTGTATCATATAATCTAATGTTCTTGAGGAGCTCAGTCATCCTTTTTGTCTTATGTAGAGGAGCGTCTTTCTGTCTCTGGTTTACTTCTTCTCCTCTTCTTTCTTAGGGAAATATGCCTTGGAAATATTTCAGCTGCCAGGAAGTTGATCCTTTCAAGGTTACTGGTTTGGATCCATGTTATTTAAAATATCTTCCCAACATGTTTAATTTAAGACATGATTAAGATGATCCCAGTTGATGTTCTTGTTGCTGAAGTCGTATTTGATGAAGACACCTTCAATGCTGCGTGCATTTTGCTGGTAAGTCTGATCGGAATTAGTCGTTTTTGATATTGTTATGTTTCTTACCAGGTCCTCATTATTTGTGAAAATAAGGTCAAGTGTGTTTTCCATTCTTGTTGGCTCCAGTATCTGTTGACTTCGGGTGTATTTTTTGCAGAGATTTAGCAGTTTGTGTCTTTTCATCTGCGTTGCCTCCAGGGATTGTTTCCACTATAACATTATTTGCTACATTTAGAACGACAGTTATTTGGGCGTCTTGGTGGCATGGTTGAAATGATAAGGCTTCGGAGGCTTCTTACTTTATTTGTAATAAAAAGTGAGTACACAGGCTGTGTGTTAGTGGCCATGTCCCGGGTGGGCCATGCCTTGCGAGAGAGGAGTAGGCCTAGTTGTCTGAGTGAAGGCAGCTGCGTGAGTGAGAGAGGACCAGGGTGGGTCTGGTTGACGTGGGTACACCTACCAGGCTTGCCCTCTGGTGGAATAGTATGGAAACTAGCATGGCACGAAATATGAACTCAGCTGGCAGACAGCATGACTGTCTATGCAGACAGCAAGGCTGTCTACATCGCTTGGCCATGCACCCATGGTCATCCCTGACCATGAATGGCAGTAAAAAATCTCGGTCTCTCTCTCACAAGAACAGGTCACAGAACATGAAAGAAAAACACATGTATACATAAACATAAACATATGGACATAGAAAAAAAACTTCCTCCAGAGAGGAAAGAAAAAAAGGTGTGCTTCGTGGTCTAAGGCAGTGAGCGTTGATGCAGCACTGCACGCCTTCCTGCGTCTGGACACATACTGTAACACGGGAGACATAGCTGCGGCTGAGCTGTGACGTAACAGGGTACGGTCTCCTCTGGGAGGTGAAGCAGTCATCGTAGTAGTCGCTGCAGGGTTCACTCAATTTGGGGCACAACCTGCTGGGGCCCTCGAGTGAGGCGTCATCAGTAGTCGCAACTGGGCAGGACTTCTGCTGGCAAGCGACTCAGGAGGACATTCCTCGACTGGTATTGTCACTGGAGCTGTCGCTGCTGGCGAGTGTTAAGTGAGTTATGACAGGGACGACTCGGCGAAACATCTGGAGGTCGTAGCAGCATACACTTTACTGCAGTGAGTGAGCTAGCAGTCAAAGTGACATCAACTTTGTGCAGGCTGCTCACTGAAGCTGTGACTCGAGGCTGACAGTCGCCTGCCGACAGGCTTAACTGCGGCTGAGTGACATCTCTCGACAGTTGAGTTACAGCAGAAGGATGTCTAAGCGTCCCCAGATGGGTCTACATATAACTGGACTGACGGTCTAGGAGGTGGAGTGGAATTTTCTCGATGGGGGAATCGTCGCGGGTACGATTCAGCAAAGGCATCTACGAGCGGCGAACAATAAGAGCTTTCTGTACAAGGTGCTCAAACGCTCATAGCTGATGCCTGGACTGACAAATGTCAGTCCACTAGGTGTCAGTCACTAGGTGTTACTTTGTCACACCTAGTGACAAAGTAACACACAGGTGCTACATAGGACACACAAGAAACTGCACACATACTGCACATGTGGTGCAACATAGCTTACTAGCAAATGACGCTTTTCTGTATAAAAATCGTCACTAAGCAATACTCGAACATGTGAGAACACTGACTGAGAGGAATTAATCAACACTCGACATATATCTTCTCTCAAACTTCTCAAAAATAATTAAAATAAAATGCTCACTGTGAATCTAGAACACTCAGTGACATCCTGGAGTGACGTCGTGATGGATGTCATGGACTGACATCGCAAGTGACATCAGCAGACGTCGCGAGGTGACGTCGTGATGGATGTCATGGGGTGACATCGCGAGTGACATCAGTGGAGTGACATCGTGACAGATGTCATGGGGTGACATCGCGAGTGACGTCAGTGGAGTGACGTCGTGGAGTCAGCAGCATGGTGACGTCATGGGTTGATGTGGCAGCAGACCACAGTGTGGCTTGGGATCTGGCCTAACCCACATGGCGTGGACACACGTGGCTTCGAGTGGTCTCGACACTCGGATACACAGTTCTGGCAAAAATTCACAAGGAAATTCACAGGAAACAGCACAGAGAGAGTGGGCAGTGAGTGGTGTGAGTCGGCAGCGTGAGTGGGCGAGTCAGGCGATGAATTCCAGCCGCTTACTATTCTCACCCTACCCATACACGGGGGAGACACACTAGACGCTGAAATCACCACAAACTCACCTCTGAAGTCCTGAAATAGCAGTGCTGAGCTGAACAACAACAGCAGAACATGCTGGCAAGGCTGAGCATGTGACTGAGAAACAGCGTGGGATGCTGTGCTTAGAGTCAGTGATGTCATTTCTCGGAGAATTCAACAAATTTCGGCCTGAATCCTGCTTGTACCTGTGTCTGGATGTTGAGATTTGCAGACACGACATCAGGATAACTCGTTGAGAGACGGATGCTTCTTGTGTAGAGTGATGAAGTGAAGACAAACTTCATACCTCTTCCTTCCCTTACGGGCAACATCAGCTGCGAGGCACCGCTGCCACCATTTATAACGACAGTTATTTGGGCCTCGAAGGTTTTCTAGACAGTATTCAATCATCAGTAGCTGTTCCTTGGGAGGGAGGGAGGTTGCGTCTGGTGGCTTATACACAACCACGATGACTAGGTTTTGGCTCTCCATCTTTATTGTTTGAACTACATCACCTGTGTAGATGAACGACTCTTTGACATACCAGCCAACAACCCCTCCCCCCCCGTTCACTTGTTGCCTGTTCTTTCTGTCGCAACTGTGCTTAAAAACAATTATTATCCAAACAGTATGCTGCACTCAACTGTATGCTGCACTCAACAGTATGCTGCAATCAACTGTATGCTGCACTCAACAGTATGCTGCACTCAACAGTATGCTGCACTCAACTGTATGCTGCACTCAACAGTATGCTGCACTCAACAGTATGCTGCACTCAACAGTATGCTGCAATCAACAGTATGCTGCACTCAACTGTATGCTGCACTCAACTGTATGCTGCACTCAACAGTATGCTGCAATCAACTGTATGCTGCACTCAACAGTATGCTGCACTCAACAGTATGCTGCACTCAACTGTATGCTGCACTCAACAGTATGCTGCACTCAACAGTATGCTGCACTCAACAGTATGCTGCAATCAACTGTATGCTGCACTCAACAGTATGCTGCACTCAACAGTATGCTGCACTCAACTGTATGCTGCACACAACTGTATGCTGCACTCAACAGTATGCTGCACTCAACTGTATGCTGCACTCAACTGTATGCTGCACTCAACAGTATGCTGCACTCAACTGTATGCTGCACTCAACTGTATGCTGCACTCAACTGTATGCTGCACTCAAGAGTATGCTGCACTCAACTGTATGCTGCACACTCCAACTGTATGCTGCACTCAACAGTATGCTGCACTCAACTGTATGCTGCACTCAACAGTATGCTGCACTCAACTGTATGCTGCACTCAACAGTATGCTGCACTCAACTGTATGCTGCACTCAACAGTATGCTGCACTCAACAGTATGCTGCACTCAACTGTATGCTGCACTCAACAGTATGCTGCACTCAACTGTATGCTGCACTCAACAGTATGCTGCACTCAACAGTATGCTGCACTCAACAGTATGCTGCACTCAACTGTATGATGCACTTAACATTATGCAGCACCTAACAGTATGCTGCACTCAACAGTATGCTGCACTCAACTGTATGCTGCACTCAACAGTATGCTGCACTCAACAATATGCTGCACTCAACAGCATGCTGCACTTAACAGTATGCTGAACTTAACAGTATGCTGCACTCAACAGTATGCTGCATTCAACGATATGCTGCACTCAACGGTATGCTGCACTCAACAGTATGCTGCACTCAACTGTATGCTGCACTCAACAGTATGCTGCACTTAACAGTATGCTGCACTCAACAATATGCTGCACTTAACAGTATGCAGCACTCAACAGTATGCTGCACTCAACAGTATGCTGCACTCAACTGTATGCTGCACTCAACAGTATGCTGCACTCAACTGTATGCTGTACTCAACATAATTCTGCACTTAACAGTATGCTGCACTCAACAATATGCTGCACTTAACAGTATGCAGCACTCAACAGTATGCTGCACTCAACAGTATGCTGCACTCAACAATAAGGTACATTCAACAGTATGCTGCACTCAACAATATGCTGCACTCAACAATATGCTGCACTCAACAATATGCTGCACTCAACAGTATGCTGCACTCAACAATATGCTGCACTCAACAGTATGCTGCACTCAACAATATGCTGCACTCAACAGTATGCTGCACTCAACAGTATGCTGCACTCAACAGTATGCTGCACTCAACAATATGCTGCACTCAATAGTATGCTGCACTCAACAATATACTGCACTTAACAGTATGCTGCACTCAACAGTATGCTGCACTTAACAGTATGCTGCACTCAACAGTATGCTGCACTCAACAGTATGCTGCACTCAACAGTATGCTGCACTCAACAATATGCTGCACTCAACAATATGTTGCACTCAACAATAAGCTGCACTCAACAATATGCTGCACTCAACAAAATGCTGCACTCAACAATATGCTGCACTTAACAGTAAAGAAAAGACAAACGTTACAGAACAAAGTGCTGTCCTGGCCCATTGAAATTTTGTTCTTAGACGTGAGTGTTTTCAGTAATTTTTTTAAACCCTCTACGAACAGCGTAATTTTTAAACCCCCTACTCATTTTCACTACACAACCCTACTCATCTTCACTACACAACCCTACTCATCTTCACTACACTGCCCTACTCATCTTCACTACACAACCCTACTTATCTTCACTGCACTGCCCTACTCATCTTCACTGCACAGACCTACTCTTTTTCACTACACAACCCTACTCATCTTCACTACACAACTCTACTCATCTTCACTACACAACCCTACTCATCTTCACTACATAACCCTACTCATCTTCACTAAACAACTCTACTCATCTTCACTACACTGCCCTACTCATTTTCACTACACAACCAACATAAGAACATGAGAAAGGAGGAACACTGCAGCAGGCCTGTTTGCCCATACTAGGAAGGTCCTTCACATTCCATCCCACTAACAAGATATTTGTTCAACCCAATCTTAAATGCTACCTAAGAAATAAGCTTTGATAATTCTATTTACTAATGTGCAATTCCCACTCAAATCCAACCCCTCTCACTCATGAGTTTATCCAACCTAAATTTGAAACTACCCAAGGTCCTTGCTTCAATAACCCTACTAGACAGACTGTTCCACTCATCAACTACCCTATTTCCAAACCAATACTTTCCTTCATCCTTTCTAAATCTAAACTTATCCAATTTGAATCCATTATTGCAGGTTCTCTCTTGGTGAGATATCCTCAAGACCTTATTTATATCCCCTTTGTTAATACCCATTTTCCACTTGTACACCTCGATCATGTCTTTCCTCATTCTTCGTCTTACAAGTGAATGTAATTTTAGGGTCTTCAATCTTTCTTCATACGGAAGATTTCTAAAGCTATGTATTAATTTAGTCATTCTATGCTGAATGTTTTCAAATGAATTAATATCCATTCTGTAATATGGAGAACAGAACTGAGCTGCGTAATCTAGGTGAGGCCTTACTAACGATGTATAAAGATGTAATAAGGCAAACAGTAATCTGTTTGCCTTATTACGTACGCTTAGGCATTGCTGTCTTGGTTTAAAGTTGCTGCTTACCATAACTCCTAAGTCCTTTTCGCAATCTGTATAGCTAAGTTCTACGTTATTTAACTTATAAGTGCTTGGGTTATGGACACTCCCGAGCTTCAGAACCTTGCATTTATCTACATTGAACTGCATCTGCCACTTTTCTGACCAGGAATTGAGTTTGTCTAAATCCTCCTGAAGTTCCCAGACATCTACGTTTGAATCAATTATCCTACCTATCTTCGTGTCATCGGCGAATTTGCTCATATCACTAGTAATTCCCTCATCAAGGTCATTGATATATATTATAAACAACAACGGACTTAAGACTGATCCCTGTGGTACACCACTTGCTACAGATCCCCACTCAGTGGAAATAAATGGTGTAAAATACCGACACAATGGAAAAATAAACACAACAACTTCAACCAGAACAACGGCTTCTACAACATAGCTGAACCTATTGCCAAGAAACTTCTTCAACGCTATCCCACCTAGAACTCAAGAATGGAACACTGCAGGCCTTTAAGTCACACTATGTTTTTAACCTTCACACTACTTTTAAGACTGTCACATGCAGCTTTCTCCACCTGACACAGCATTTTCCACCTGACTATACCCTATATATATATTCATGTTACTCATTTTCCAGGTAGATCTGTCTGTGACTCGATAAAGCCCACTGCGTGGGCGAAACGTTGTCAATAAAGGATCACATTATACTGCTTATGTGTTTATTTTTCCATCCCCACTCAGATTTAACCCCATTTATGCACACTCTCTGCTTCTTATTGGTGAGCCATGACTCGATCCATGACAGCACTTTTCCTCCAATGCCATGAGCTGCCACTTTCTTTAACAGTCTCTGGTGCGGTACTCTATAAAAAGCCTTCCTAAAATCTAAATAAACAATATCGAATTCTTTATCATGATCAACAGCCTCAAAAGCTTTACTAAAGAAGGTTAATAAATTAGATAGGCAGGAACGGCCCCTCGTGAATCCATGCTGAGCATCATTAATCAAATTTTGGTTATCTAGATGGCTTCTAATAATATCAGCTATAATTGACTCTAGTAATTTGCCTACAATTGAGGTCAGGCTTATTGGGCGATAATTTGACGGTAGTGACTTGTCCCCTCCTTTAAAAATGGGAATTACATTAGCCATATTCCACATATCAGACACTACACCTGTTTGAAGAGATAAATTAAAAATGTTAAGATATTGGTTCACAGAGTTCCATTTTACATTCCTTAAGAACTCTTGCAAAAAGCTCATCAGGACCCGGCGATTTATTTTGTTTCAGTCGGTCTACTTGTTTCATAACCATTTCGCTAGTGACTGTGATATTAGTACATAATTTATCTTCTTCAGGGACACTATAAATATTAATTACTGGGATATTATTAGTGTCTTCCTGTGTGAAAACCGAGAGAAAATAATTATTAAAAAAAGAGCACATATCATTCTCCTTGTCAGTAAGATGCTCAGAGTTATTTTTAAGGGGACCTATCTTATCCCTAACTTTTGTTCCATAAACCTGGAAAAAACTTTTTGGGTTAGTTTTTGAATCCTTAGCAACTTTAATTTCATAGTCCCGTTTAGCTTTTCTTATACCCTTTTTAACGTCCCTCTTAATGTCAGTATACTGATTTATAAGATGACCCTCACCTCTATTTATGCGCCTATAAATTCCTTTCTTCTGCCCTAAAATATATTTGAGTCTATTATTCATCCATTTTGGGTCATTTCTACTTGATCTAATTTCTTTATACAGGATAAACATTCTTTGGGCAGCCTGTATAGTGTTAAGAAAGCTGTCATGGTAAATTAGACACATATGCATATGTGTCTAATATACCAACTCGTCGGTTCTCTGAACCATTCATTCACAAAGCTGTCATATTGATACCTCTCTTCGTTACCCCAGCCCACAGTTGATAAGTGTTCTCTAAGCCCATTATAATCTGCTAAGCGAAAATCTGGGACCATTACTGAATTATCTCTACTATCATACATCCATTCAATGCTAAAGGTGATTGACTTGTGGTCACTTGTGCCGAGTTCCTCTGTAATTTCTAAATTATTAACAAGGGATTCTTTGTTTGCCAGAACCAAGTCAAGTAGGTTATTTCCCCTTGTAGGTTCTGTCACAAACTGCTTCAAAAAACAATCCTGAACTACTTCTAAAAAGTCGTTAGATTCTAAATTCCCTGTCATGAAATTCCAATCAATCTGACTAAAGTTAAGTCCCCTAGAATTACTACGTTATCGTGCCTTGTGGCCTTAACAATTTCCTCCCAAAGTA
Organism: Cherax destructor; assembly: GCA_009830355.1. Lineage (NCBI taxonomy): Eukaryota > Metazoa > Arthropoda > Malacostraca > Decapoda > Parastacidae > Cherax > Cherax destructor. The sequence goes on along the minus strand of WNWK01014587.1, from coordinate 17,315 downwards.
GTCTCCTTGTTCCTATCTAAGTTTGGAGGATGGTAAATCACGCCTAAAATTAACTTTTCACACTCCTCTGAAAATTCTATCCAGACAGACTCTGTATGTATTATTTCAGACTTTATGCCCATTTTTATGCAACAAAACGGACATAGAGTGCCACCCCAACCCCCTTCCCGATACTTCTGTCTACTTGGAACAATTTAAAACCCTGGATGTGACATTCAGCAGGCATGTCCCGATTTTTCATATTAAACCACATCCCAGTTATTGCAAAAACATCAATATTACCCGCACTTGCAACTAATCTCAACTCATCCATCTTATTTCTAGCACTACGACTATTAGTGTATATACATATAAAGACCCCCCTTTCTCTTTACCCTTCCTGCTCATTTTTGTTTTTCCACTATACCTATTACAGTCCTTGTTACCTAGTGCCACTGGGATTCTCCAATATCCACCTGACTCTGCATATTACTAGTTCCCTCCAAGAATTCATAATATTACTACACTGGGATTCTACTGTTTTTCCCATAACCTATACCACTAACTTTTTTCAAGTTTGTGTCCCACAGCTCCTTCCACTGCAGTTGCCAGTGCCTCTAATTTCAGACCTAGATAAGTGAACCTCATCCTGGCATACATAAGCCGCTTTCTGCCATAGAGAGGTCCCAGTTGTCAATGAACGTTACTGCATTTTCTCATGGTATTTGTCCAGCCAGTACTGACACCAATTGCCCTGGACAACCATTCATTTCAACCTCTCCTGGCAAAATACCACATATGATATAGTTCACCTTTCTTTTCCTAATTATGTTCATTGCTGACCTATACCAGTCAGGTCCTCACACTCATTGCCAACATCGTTGCCTTCCAGCACTGAGACAGAGCATGAGACGTTCTCATTACTTTCATGATGTCGTCCAGAGAAGTATAATATCTCTATCCTAGCCCTAGAAAGAAACCTCTGTCTCCTACTTATATCTTCGCTATAGTTGCCCTGTATCCATTTACCACCTGATTCATGCTCAACAAGAACAATGTTCTTACCTTCCTTGGTGGTGTTTCGTCGTCATGTTCCCAGTAGTCGACCCACATTCATCTGGTAACACGGATAATCTGTTAGATGTTTCCACAAAGTTTCCAGGATCTTCAAGTTGATTCTACCTCTTCATCCTTCCTCTTGAACTCAACTTTGTCCCCATGCGCGTTCCAGCCACTGTCCAGGTTCTCTTGGCTTGAGGATTTTAACAGGAGGATTAACAATGAATCCTCTTGTTTTCCTCTAGTCGTCGCTGTATCTCAAGCTTAGCTACCCCCTACTTTTTCTTTTTCAGTTGCTGGTGCAGAGAAGCTCAAGAGAGGACATCTTGTTCAGATTCACAGAGCACAAAGACACGTCTTCACGGGTTTGGCGGGTCAGGTCTCCATTTTTTTTACACAGAAATTTTTTTTTTTTCTCTAAACAACCCTACTCATCTTCACTCCACAACTATATTTTATCTTCACTACAAAAAACTATTTTATCTTATTTTCATTCCCCCTTTGTTTTTTTTTATTAAAACCCCTTTTCTTATTTTTAAGTAAAAACCCCTTTTTTATTTCATTAAAAAATTTTTTTTTTTTTTAAAAAAAAAAATTTTATTTTTTCTTAAAATTCCCCCATTTTTTTTTTTCAAAAAATTTTTTTTAAATTTTTTTTAATTTTTTTAAAAAATTTATTTTATTTTTTTTTTTTATTTTTTTTACTAATTCCCCCTTTTTTTATTTTTACTAAACCCATTTATTTTCATTTAATTTTTCCCTTTATTTTTAAAATTTTTTTATTTTTTAATTTATTTTTTTTTTTTTTAAAATTTTTATTTATTTTTTTTAAAAATCTTAATTATCATTTTAAAAATTTTTTTTTACAATATTGTTCTTTTATTTTTTTTTTAAAATTTTTAATTTTTTTTTTTATATAATTTTATTTTTTTTTTTATAAAATTTTTTTTATTTTCATTTAAATTTTTTTATTTTTTTCTATATTAATTTTTTTTTATTTATTTCTGTTTTTTTTTTTTTTTTATTATTTAATTTTTTAAAATTTTTTTTTATATAATTTTTTTTATTTTTTTTTTTTTTAATTTTTTTTTTTTTATTATTTTAAAATTTTTTTTTTTTTCTTACATAATTTTATTTATTTTATTTCTTATATAATTTTATTTATTTCATTTATAATCCATTTATTTTCATTTACATAACTCTTATTTTTTTCATTTATATAATTTTTGTTTATAAATTATTTATTTAATTCTTTATTTATTTTCATTGCATACCTTATTTATTTTCATTTATATAATTCTTACTATTTTCTTTACATAACTTTATTTATTTTACTATAATTTTATATTTTCACTACATAATTCCTATCTATTTCTTATTAAACCTATATCTTCATATACAACTTTACTATCTTCATTTATTAAATTTATATTTTACTTGATAATTTTACTATTTTACTTAATAATTTCCTATTTATTTTCATTTATATGAATTTATATTTTCATTATACAACTCTATATTTATATATTAATACCTATATTTATTTACATAATATATTTATATAAATAATTTACTCCCTAATATATTATAAAAACCCTTTATTTTTTAAAAATTTTTTATTTTTTTTATTTATTATTATTTTTTTTTTAATTTTTAAAATTTTATTTATTTTTTTTATATAATTTTTTTTTTTTTATTATAAATTTTATTTTTTTTTTTTATATACCTTTTTATTTTTTTATATAATTTTTTATTTTTTTTTTAATTTTATTTATTTTTTATTTAATAATTTTTATTTATTTTCAAAAATAACTTTTTTATTTTTTTTTAAAATTTTATTTTTTTTCATTTACTAACTTTTATTTTTTATTAATTATTTATTTCTTTACAAACCTTTATTTTACTATTTAATTTTTTATTTTTTTTAAATAATTTTATTTTTTTATTAAAAAATTTTATTTATTTATTATTTAATTTTTATTTTTTTATTTTAATTTAATTTTATTTTTATTAAAAATTTTATTTATTTTTTTTTAAAATTTTATTTTTTTTCATAACCTTTATTTTTTTTTTTTAAATTTTAAATTTATTTTACTATATTAATTTTTTATTTTTTATTATTAATTTTTTTATTTTTTTTTATTAATTTTATTTATTTTTTTTATATAATTTTTTTTATTTTTTTTTAAATTTTTTTTTATTTTATTATATAATTTTTTTATTTTATTAAAAAAAAAAAAAATTTTTTTTTTTTTTTTTTTTTTTTATTTTTTTTTTAAAAACCCTTTTTATTTCTTTTACCCCCTATTTATCTTAGTATACCCCCCAAATTTTTTACTAAAACCCTTTTTATCTTACTAAAACCTTTTACTTCTTTATAAAACCCCTACTCATCTTCACTACAAACCCTACTCATCTTCACTACACAACCCTACTCATCTTCACTACACATGCTCAATTTCTCAACTCATATGAAATATTCACTTAACTTCCTATGTAAAATAATATGTCAGATGATGAATTTATCATAGTATTTTAGTGAGTATTTACATTAATAAAACTTCACGGACTTATAAACCCCTAAACTGTTTTTTCTGTTTCGTTTTTTAAATATCTTGAAAACGTCATATATTCAGAATCATCATATTATACTTAGCAGTGGTGGAGAATGGTATAACATCTTATTTATTATTATTTCTCTTATTGAATATTAATAAATATTCTAAGTTGACTATTATACAGAATCTTGCGTGTTTAGTTTAGGTCGAGGCACAGCCTATGAATTACTTAGTCATAGCGCATTGAACATTCATGAGCATTTCAACATATTAGTGAAAAATGACATTAAGGTATTTCAAAAAGGGGTTTGATGATGTTCTTACTATGGGTTTTTCAATACTCTTGTAATTTAAAATTACTATGGAAAAGTACCCCCTGCTGAATATAGTAAACTTGTGGACTAATGGTCTTCACATTAGTATAGGAAAACTTTTAGCTCAGCCCTCTCATACGACCCCCGGCTCCCCCAAAGCTTCTTCCCTTAGAACGGGATCCGACACAATCTGGCAACATGTGCCTGTTGGGTTCCATCCGGGCGTTAATGTTCACCACCAAGTAAAATTAATTGGTAGAAAAGGCGTCTGACTGAGGAAAGAAATCTTTAGGTGAATGTGTTTAAGTATTGAGATTATTGTTTACTCTGTGATACTCATCGGGAACTAAAGTTAAGCGGGAAACAACCAACCTCGGAGGAAGCCTCCCCAGTGTGATGACCCGGGGGTCGGGGCCCCAGTGGTCGCTAGTGACCCAGTTGTCGCCCGTGACCCAGTTTCCCGGTGCCCAGTTGTGCTGGTGACCCAATGGCCCGGGGGACCCAAGGGTCCCCGGGTGAAATGGTCGCCTGTGACCCAATTGTCGCCGGGGGCCCCAGGGGTGGTGACGTGGTCCCCCGGTGCCCCAGTGATCGATAGTGACGCCATGGTTGATGGTGTCCCAGTGGTCGCCTGGCCCGGTGGTCCCCCGGGTGACCCGTGGTGCCGTTGCCCCAGGGGTGGTTGCCCAGTGGTCGCCGGTGACCCAGTGATCGATAGTGCCCATGGTTGATGGTGTCCCAGTGGTCCCCGGTGGCCCAGTGGTCGCCGGTGGCCCAGTGGTTGCTGGTGCCCCAGTGACAATGGTGACCAAAAGATTTTTATATCGATTACTACGCAAATAAAAAGAAAAGGTAAAAGAAAAAAAAGGTCAGTTTGGCTCCCCCTAAGGTGTTGTGGAGCGGCAAGTTGAAGAGGCACTCTAAGAAAATGAAAATTTGATAGGAAGAACACCCACCAGTGTCATACAGGGCTCCCCTGCTCTCCAAACATTAAAACGAAGAAAAAAAAAAGGAAAAAGGGTTGAGACGTTGTTGTTAAGTGTCGTACAGACTTAACCCAGAGTTGGGCGGGGCCCCGTGGTCCCCGGGTGGCCCAGTGGTCCCCCTGGCCCAAGGGTCGCTGGTGGACCTTTGGGTCGCTTCCCCAGTGGTCCCAAAGATATTATCCCAGATGGAGCCGGGCGGAGTGACATCCAGGAGTCTTATTTTGTTGGATGAGCCATAGACACGTGTCTCTTCCTGGTATAGAATGATGATAGATGAACTGACTGGTGTCAGTCTCCCTCAGTCTTAAGTCAATGAATTTCATTTAAAAGTTTTTTTTGTGTTTTTCTTAAACTGGTGACTGACAGCCCAAGATTTAATTCACTCCTTCTTTGAGTTACCTAAACAACTAACTATTGTAGCTACCTAACTCTACTGTTTTCATACTCAACTATTTACTACACCAGTGGTGACCTGATCTAACGAGGATGTATTTGGTTTTAGAACTTCCGGGGTCACCAGTTGAAGGTGGTGACGCTGGTCTCGGGCCCTTCACTGCTACCATAAGGGGGGGATCACCTGGTACCTGCCGAAACTGCGTCGACAACAACATGCTCGGGGAGATTCCCCGCCCCTCAACTTTACCTATGTCTTTGGGGAGCCTAGCACGGCCAGTGGGGAAAAGACTTCAGAATGGCAGCTACACAGGTACTCCTAGTTACGGTCATCAAGTTGCTCATCACTTAACCCCCCATCTTATTCTGAGTTTCTTGTTCAGCGATTTTTGTTGCTTATTGCTGGGTTATGTTTCATATCAGCGAGTTGTTTCATATTTGTATGCTGCTTATTACATATTTTTAATTCTTTAATGACTTGCTCTTTCTCACTTACATTATTAACTATATTATTAACTATATTATTATTATTATTATTATTATTATTATTATTATTATTATAAGCCTAACCCCGTACAGGTCATACTGCACTAATTTCGCAATTAAAAATCTTACAATTTAAATGTACTCACAGACTTAGCAAAATCTACACATTACGACTCTAGACTGACGTAAATTTCAGCCTAATTTCAATTTTCAAGATATAAAAACATCCTTGTACCAGGTGCAAGCTTCCTCATGTTTTACTGCTGCATTTCCCTATTACAAACCCCTAGCAGGTGTGATCATTGCTGTTAGACGTCTATATGCACACGTCTCTCTCTAAAATTTCCACTGGTAATAAAACATTGTTTGGTTGTCAGCCTTCGCATGCTCTATTATTGCTATTCCCATTCCAATTTATTGACCTCATTCCCATTTCTAATTGGGCGCAGGTGTAATCGGCGCTGTGGAGCGTCTGGAGGCAGACTTCTCCCTCAATATTGCCATCACGCAGGACCGTGAGGAGAAGGTTGACTGTACTATAGGTTACCACGTCGAACCTCTGACCTTCGCCACCTCCAAACCTCGACTCCTCAACCAGGCACTGGCTCTCCTCCGTCCATTCACCTACCAGGTGAGGCTCTGACCGTCTCTTCACCCTCTAGTAAGTCATTTATATCCCTTAAGAAAATCATTAGAGCAATCATTGAATGTTGTGCGTCTCAACTTGGAAAATTAATTATTACTCATTGATAATTACTATAGCAGAGCCATGCTCATAGGTGTCCCTTTAATGCTTAATTTATAATCAATTTTTAGTAATTTTCAACAGCAGCAGTATTCACTATCTCCTATTACATCCCATTCCATTGTTTTGTCTCTCTATTTATGAAAAAAAACTCATCTATTCTTTTGGCGCCGATTTTCCTCAGTTTTGTGTGTTGATATAAGGACCAAAATGGAGATTAAGGACTCCAATGGAGATTAAGGACCCCAATGGAGATTAAGGACCCCAATGGAGATTAACGACCCCAATGGAAATAAGTCACTTTGATTTTTTTGGGTTATCTACACATATGCTGCGATGTATGATAATCTCTGTAACTGTATTTGTGTATACCTGAATGAACTTACACAGGTGTGGATGGCGTTCACAGCTACTCTGGGGCTGGCTGGACCTTTCTACTACATTGTGTGTACACTCTCCTCTCAGGCTGCTCAGGCTGATGCCACAAGCCACTTCGCATCCCCAACCACCGTCGTCAAGGCCTCCCTCGTGGTTTTCGGAGCCTGCTTCAAGTTAGTCCTCCAAGATGCACTACCTGGAGTCTACCTGGAGAGAATTCCAGGGGTCAACGCCCACGCGGCCAGGCCTCCTGTTGGACCAGAGCCTGATCAACCAGGCTGTTACTGCTGGCCGCACGCAGTCCAACGTACGAACCACAGCCTGGCTGGTCAGGTACCGACTTTAGGTGCCTGTCCAGTGCCTGCTTGAAGACAGCCAGGGGTTTGTTGGTAATCCCCCTGATGTATGCTGGGAGGCAGTTGAACAATCTTGGGCCCCTCACACTTATTGTGTTGTCCCTCAACGTGCTAGTGGCACCCCTGCTCTTCATTGGGGGAATGTTACATCGCCTGCCGTCTTTTGCTTTCGTAGGGAGTGATTCTTGTGTGTAAGTTTGGTACTAAGCCCTCGAGAATTTTCCATGTGTATATAATAATGTATCTCTCCCGCCTGCGTTCTAGAGAGTACAGGTTTAGGAACTTCAAACGTTCCCAGTAGTTTATCGCACTTATGCGTGCGGTGAAGGTTCTCTGCACATTTTCAAGGTCAGCAATTTCACCCGCCTTGAAAGGTGCAGTTAGTGTGCAGCAATATTCCAGCCTAGATAGAACAAGCGATCTGTAAAGTGTCAACATGGGCTTGGCATCCCTGGTTTTGAAGGTTCTCATTATCCATCCTGTCATTTTTCGAGCAGATGCAATTGCTACTTTGTTATGGTCCTTGAAGGTGAGATCCTTTGACATGATCACTGATTATTATTCTCTTCTGTTATGTTAATGTTATATATTTACTGTTACTTTAGAACGGCTTACAAAGGAGTATTGTCTGTCACCTAGTTCTGTTACTTCTACCTCTGCATACTTGCTTCCGCTGCTTCAGGCACCGGAGAGGAGAGAGTCAGCCTCGAGCTTTCGTTTTAAGTCTCACATATATATTTAGACATGGAATTTCTAGTGTGAGCAAAATTATTTGGTACCCAAGAATACGTGTGTGTGTGTGTGTGTGTGTGTGTGTGTGTGTGTGTGTGTGTGTGTGTGTGTACTACCAAATTGTACTCACCTAATTGTGGTTGCAGGGTCGAGACTCAGCTCCTGGCCCTGCCTCTTCGCTGTCTGCTACTGGGTCTCTGCTCTCCCTGCTCCATGAGCTTTATCATACCTTGTCTTAAAACTATGTATGGTTCCTGCCTCCACTATATCTTTCTCTAGTCCATTCCACTTCCTGACTACTCTGTGGCTGAAGAAATGTTTCCTGACATCCCTTTGACTCATCTGAGTCTTCAGCTTCCAGTTGTGTCCCCTTGTTTCTGTGTTCCCTCTCTGAAACAACCTGTCACTATCTACCTTGTCAATTCCCGCAGTATTTTGTATGTCGTTATCATGTCTCCTCTGACCCTTCTTTCCTCCAGTGTTGTTAGTCCTATTTCCCTCAACCTTTCTTCATAAGACAGACCCCTGAGTTGTGGAACTAACCTTGTCCAAACCTTTGCACTTTCTCTAGTTTCCTTACGTGCTTGACCAGGTGTGGGTTCCAGACTGGTGCTGCATATTCTAGTATGGGCCTGACGTACATGGTATACAGTGTCTTGAACGATTCTTGTTAAGGTAACGGAAGCTAATCTAAGGTTTGCCAGACGCCCATATGCTGCCGCAGTTATCTGGTTGATGTGTGCCTCCGGAGGCGTGCTAGGCGTTATACTCCTCCAAGGTCTTTCTCCTTTCCCGAGGTTTGTAGCCTTTGTCCGCCTAGCTTGTACTCTGTCAGCGGTCTTCTTTGCCCTTCTCCGATCCTCATGACTTTGCATTTGGAGGGATTGAATTCGAGAAGCCAACTGCTAGACCAGATGTCGAGCTTGTCCAGGTCTGTTTGCAGCCCTGCCTGGTCCTCTTCCGATGTGATTCTCCTCATTATTTTCACATCATCCGCAAATAGAGACACTTCTGAGTCTATCCGTCCGTCATGTCATTTACATATACCAGGAATAACACTGGTCCTAGGACTGCCCCCTGCGGTACACCGCTCGTCACGGCGCCCACTGTGATACCTCACCACGCACCATGACCCGTTGTTGCCTCCCTTTGAGGTATTCCCTGATCCATTCCAGTGCCCTTCCTGTTATACCTGCTTGTTCTTCCAACTTCTTTACTAATCTCATGTGAGGAACTGTGTCGAAGGCCTTCCTGCAGTCCAGGAAAATACAATCAACCCACCCTTCTCTCTCCTGCCTTACCTCTGTTACTTTATCATAGAACTCTAGGAGGTTTGTTACACAGGATTTGCCTTCCCGGAATCCATGCTGTCTGGTGTTTATTATCCTGTTCCGCTCAAGGTGTTCCACCATTCTTTTCCTGATGATTTTCTCCAGGACTTTGCATACTATACATGTAAGTGACACCGGTCTATAGTTTAGTGCCTCTTTTCTGTCTCCTTTTTTAAAAATGGGGACTACGTTGGCCTTTTTCCATACCTCAGGTAGCTGCCCAGTTTCAAGGGATGTGTTGAATATTGTGGTAAGTGGCACACTCAGTACCTCAGCTCCTTCCCGAAGAACCCACGGGGAGATATTGTCCGGACCCATCGCCTTTGAGGTATCGAGGTCACTGAGTAACTGCTTCACTTCCTCCTCAGTTGTGTGTATGCCCTCTAGCACTTGGTACATCCCTTGTTGGTGACGAACCATGTCCTGTCTACCCAGCTGCCTTCCTTCCTCCATTGTGAATACTTCCTTAAACCTCAAGTTGAGCTCCTCACATACCTCTTGATCATTACTTGTGAGTTCCCCATCTTTTCTCCTCAGCCTTATCACCTGGTCCTTGACTGTTGTCTTCTTTCTGATGTGACTGAACATCAGTTTCGGGTCGGACTTAACTTTCGATGCTATGTCGTTTCGTACTGTTTCTGGGCCTCCCTCCGTACTTGTGCATACTCGTTTCTAGCTCTTCTACTAATCTCTTTGTTTACTTGGGTTCTTTGCCTTCTGTACCGTTTCCATTCTCTGATACTCTGATTCTTTGCCTCCCTGCACCTTTGGGTAAAACCAGGGGCTCTTTCTGGCCTTCCCATTTAAACATTTGCCTCTGGGTATAAACCGTTCCTCTGCCTCCTTGCACTTTGCCCCTACGTATTCCATCATTTCATTTATTGTCAGTCCTTCCATTTCCCTTTCCCACTGGATGTCCTGCAGGAAATTCCTCAAGCCCGTGTAGTTTCCTCTTTTAAAGTCTGGTTTGTCTCTATCGGTACTGTTTCCCCTCTCCACCTGTAGCTCTACAATGTACTCAAAGCTAAGCACCATATGGTCACTGGCTCCCAGGGGGCTCTCGTGCGTTATGTCTTCAATATCTGAGCTGTTCAGGGTGAATACAAGGTCCAGTCTTGCTGGTTCATCTTCACCCCTCTCTCTGGTCGTGTCCCTGACATGTTGGTGCATCAGGTTTTCCAGTACCACGTCCATCATCTTGGCTCGCCAAGTTTCTGGACCCCCACGTGGTTCATGGTTCTCCCAGTCGATCTCCCTGTGGTTGAAATCTCCCATGACCAGTAGCTTCGCTCTGCTCATGTGTGCTTTTCTTGCCACCTCTGCCAGGGTGTCCACCATTGCTCTGTTGTTCTCATCGTATTCTTCTTCTGGCCTCCTGCAGTTCTGTGGTGGGTTATACATCACTGCAATGATTATCTTATGCTCCCCAGACTGGATGGTACCTACTATGAAATCCCGTTCTCTACCCCCCTCCACTCCTACCATTTCCTCGCATCTCCAACTGTGCCTTACAAGCAGTGCGACCCCTCCACCCCCCCTGCTCCTCCTATCTTTCCTCAGGATCTGATATCCCTGTGGGAAGATTGCATTTGTTACTGTCTCATTTAGTTTAGTTTCTGTGACCGCTATGATGTCTGGGGATGCCTCATCTATTCTTTCATTCCACTCTTCATACTTATTCGTAATTCCATCCGCATTTGTGTACCAAACCTTCATCAACCTTGTTTCCAATACTGTGGCCCTGGGGAGATCTTGGCAGGATGGGGGTGTGGGCAGGGTGCCCTCAGGGGGTTGGAGCATGGGTGGGGGTGATTGTATGGTTGGGGTATGGGCAGGTGGGGTGCAGCTTGAGGTGGGGGTGGGGGGTAACTGTGACGGGGGGTTTTCATTTGCTAGGGTGGGGACAGGGGCCTGATAAGTGGGGTGGTGCTAGAGTGTATGGGTGTCGTGGGTTGTTTGTGATATGAGGCCCGCTGAGGGTATTTCCAGTGTGTGTGTTTGTCCTGCTTGGGCTTGGTGTCCTCCGTATCTCGCTGTCTCCCCTCCCCCCTCTCTTCTCCTTCTTATCCTCTCCCTCCAGGGCTCCCTTTCTTCCTGTGTTCTGTTTCGATCTAGATATACATTCCGGTACCCCTGGTTCGTCCTCAGCCGAGCTTTCTCTTGCAGGATCATGGTGCGTGCTGATTCTGCCTTGAATATTACCTTGAGGGGTCGATTTCTTCCCTTTGTGTACCACCCGATTCTCCGAAAATTTGTCACTTGGGATGAGTCTTCCCCTATTGCTAGCATGATACCATCGATCTGATCTGTCTCCTCCTGTTTCCTTCTGTCGTGGGTGTCTCCTTCGACTTCCTTCAGGCCATAGATGAAAATCGACTTCTCCCTTTCCTCCTCCCACTGTGTCTCCCATTGCCTTGTCAAAGGTGCATTATCCTCTCCCGGTGCTGTCATGAATGTATTCCCTGTTTCCTTTGTGGTCCGGTCCTGCTCTTACGTCCCTGTCCGCTGCAGTGTGTTGTTGGGGTCTCCATGTTTAGCGTGTCTGCTGTTTTGTCTACCCTCTCATATGTTGTTTCTGTGCTCCCATTCGTTGTTCCTGTGGTGCTCTTCGTGACCCTGGCTGCTTCTTCTATATCCCTCTCGTGTGTTGTTATCCTGCTCGTCTTGCTTCGGGCCCCATGTGCCTGCCAGTGCCTGTGCGTACCCGAGTTCTCCTCCTTTCTCCTCATTCCCTTTGGCTGTGCCTGGTGCACAGGCCCCAAGCGTTGTTTCCTGCAAGGTACTGTTGTCTATATTCTGTGTCAGTCCCTGCAGCTTCTCTTCTAGGGTCTGGATCCTGGTTTCCGCTTTTTTGGCTTGCATTACCCATTTTCTACTCTCCTCAGCTATCCTCTTCTCCATTCCCTCGCTGATCACCAATAGCTTCCTCTCCCATTCCTTTTCCCTTTCATCGAGCTCCTCGGTGATCACCAATATCTTCCTCTCCCATTCCTTCTCCCTTCTAGAAAATTCCTCCTCCCACTGTTGCCTACCCTGATTGGCCATCTTCTTCCTTGTAGACACCCCTCTGAGCCACCCATCTTCCCACTGAGTCCCTGTGGTTGTATTGAGGTGTCAGGAGAAAGGAGTAAGAGGGATAAGGAAGGGGTTGAGGAGAAACGGAGAAAGGATAGGGATGGGGGTGGGGGAGAGAGCTAGCTTAGAGGAAATGTAGAAGAGGGTGGATAGAGGAGAGAGAAAGAGAGCAAGAGGGAGAGGAGAGAGAGAGGGAGGTAGAGAGGTAGGAAGAGAGATAGGTGGAGGGAGAGAGAGGGAGGTAGAGAGATGGAGGAAGATAGAGATAGAGGGAGAGGGAGGAAGAGGGGGTGGGAGAGAGGGAGGGAGAGGGAGAGGGAGGGATATGGAGGGGGAGATGGGGGAAGAGGGAGGTATAGAGAGGGGGTTTGTGTGTGAGGGAGAAGGGGAGGGAGATAGGGGGAGAGGGGGGTATAGAGAGGGAGAGGGGGGTGTGCGTTTGAGGGAGAAGGGAGGGAGAGAGTGGGGGGGATATAGGTTTTCAGAAAGTTTGGACTACTCTCCTAAATATTAAGCTAGAATATTGCTAGTACTAGAGAGGACAGCTAGAATATTGCTAAAACTAGAGAGGTAGGGAGAGGGAGAGGGGTAGGGAGGGGTAGGGAGAGGTAGGGAGAGGTAGGGAGAGGGAGGGGGAGGGATCGGGAGGGGGAGAGGTATAGAGGTATAGAGGTATAGATGTATAGAGAGTGGTAGAGGGAGGTTTAGAGGGGGGGAGGTATAGAGAGGGGGAGGGTGTGTGTGTGAGAGGGAGAAGGGGAGGTATAGAGAGGGAGGGAGAGGGGGGGAGAGAGAAGGGGGAGATAGGTTTCAGAAGTTTGGACTACTCTCCTAATAATAATCTAGGATTTTGCTAGTACTAGTTGGCTACTCTCCTAATATTAATCTAGGATTTTGCTAGTACTAGTCCTATAACTGGATAGTGATACCAAAGGGTATAGAGGGTATAGAGTGTGTGCGTGTGTGTGAGCGTATGTGTGTGTGTGTGTGGTGTGTGTGTGTGTGTGTGTGTGTGTGTGCGTGAGCGTGGGAGGATTACGGGGTTTGTAGGGAAATGGGTAGTGGTCTACTGGTCAATGCTAGGCCTAACTGAGTGTATGTGTGTACGTGTGTGTGTGTGCGCCTGTCCTCACTGTGTGTGCGTGCGTATGTATACCTCTGGCTCACCGCGCCTGCACTCCGCCCACGTATTTGAATTTTCTTCCTACCTTACTTAGCTACAAAAACTAAAAAGAATACTACTTCCTATATAACTGATAAAAATATAATTGCTTATACAAGAACAGCTGTATGGTCTACTACACCCTGACTATTTCAAGCGTGTACGTGTGTGCGTGCGTCTTGGCACCTCTTCCACAGTGTTTATCTATTGTAAATCTAATTCTGTAATCTTACTAAGCACTGCTACTAATAGTTGCTACTTATAAACTGGTAATAATATTGTTGCTACTACACGAACAATTGTATGGTACTATGTCTATATCCTGACTACTTCAAGTGTATGTGTGTGTGGCGTGTGTACACGTGTGTACATTTGGTTGGTAGCCCTGCTCCCTGACTTGTCTTCGGAACTATGAACAGCTTTAGCAACTCAGGGCCAGAAACCTGCAAACCACAACTAGGATTTAGTACATTACATTCGATGTCTGCTGGGTCTGAATTGTCGTTATTCTCCTGGTGTGGCGCCCTGCTGGGTACTGAACCTCTTCGTTTCTCTTCTATTGGGCTCACTTTATGCAAACACCGTATTGTTCACTGCTTGTCTTGCACTTATCTCCCTTACTTGGGTGCCTCCAGTAGATATGCTCCCCACTGCATTATAGTTCACTACGATAAATTCTCGACTTCCTGCTGTGTGGCAACCGCTGTTAGGCCTAACACGGTCTCCCCTCACTGGCACTGTCCACTATTTATTATGTTTTTTTCCTCTAATATCACTCGTATTTCCCTGCTTTTTGGTTATAACTGAGTATGACACTTTAGCCTATGCCCACGCCTGTTTGTTGCACTCGGATTCCCCCTAGGACCACCCAATACGACCCAATTAAGCGGAGCTCAAAACGCATGTGACTGCTGTGACTCGCGTCGTGTGTGTGTGTGTGTGTGTGTGTGTGTGTGTGTGTGTGTGTGTGTGTGTGTGTGTTTGTGTGTACTCACCTAATTGTACTCACCTAATTGTGGTTGCAGGGGTCGAGACTCAGCTCCTGGCCCCGCCTCTTCGCTGTCCGCTACTGGGTCTCTGCTCTCCCTGCTCCATGAGCTCTATCATACCTCGTCTTAAAACTATGTATGGTTCCTGCCTCCACTATATCTTTCTCTAGACTATTCCACTTCCTGACTACTCTGTGGCTGAAGAAATGCTTCCTAACATCCCTTTGACTCATCTGAGTCTTCAGCTTCCAGTTGTGTCCCCTTGTTTCTGTGTTCCCTCTCTGGAACATCCTGTACCTGTCTACCTTGTCGATTCCCCGCAGTATTTTGTATGTCGTTATCATGTCTCCTCTGACCCTTCTTTCCTCCAGTGTTGTTAGTCCTATTTCCCTCAACCTTTCTTCATAGGACAGACCCCTGAGTTGTGGAACTAGCCTTGTCGCAAACCTTTGCACTTTCTCTAGTTTCTTTACGTGCTTGACCAGGTGTGGGTTCCAGACTGGTGCTGCATATTCTAGTATGGGCCTGACGTACACGGTGTACAGTGTCTTGAACGATTCCTTGTTTAGGTAACGGAACGCTAATCTTAGGTTTGACAGTCGCCCATATGCTGCCGCAGTTATCTGGTTGATGTGTGCCTCCGGAGATGTACTTGGCGTTATACTCACCCCAAGGTCTTTCTCCTTTGCCGAGGTTTGTAGCCCTTGTCCACCTAGCCTGTACTCTGTCAGCGGTCTTCTTTGTCCTTCTCCGATCTTCATGACTTTGCATTTGGTGGGATTGAATTCGAGAAGCCAGTTGCTAGACCAGATGTCAAGCTTGTCCATGGTGTGGGCGGTAGTCAAAAGATTACAGAGATACATAATGGGTCCAGTGACTGGACCCCAAAGTTTTGATAGCTGAGCAAGTTACAAAAGTAATGAACTCACAAGTTACAAAGGTAATGAACTCACAAGTTACAAAGGTAATGAACTCACAAGTTACAAAGGTAATGAACTCACAAGTTACAAAGGTAATGAATCATGTAAGTAAATTTACTTACTTACGTTTATACATGGTTACAATCATGAACAAATTATAAAGTAACGAACAATTCACTAGTCTACACCCGGTCACAACTGTAATGAGTTCTTGGTGCAAATTTTAATTGTTGGGTCACACACACACCATACATACACACATACATACACACATACATATACACATACACACATACACACATACACACACACAGTTTGTAGATTGCATATTCCTGGACTGTAAGAAGGCGATTGACACAGTTCCACACAAGAGATTAGTGCAGAAGCTCAAGGACCAGGCAGGGGTAACAGGGAAAGCACTACAATGGATCAGGGAATACCTGTCAGGAAGACAGCAGCGAGTCATGGTACGTGGCGAGGTGTCAGAGTGGGCGCCGGTGACGAGTGAGGTTCCACAGGGGTCATCCTAGGACCGGCTGTTTCTGGTATTTGTGAACGACATGACGGAAGGAATAGACTCGAAGTGTCCCTGTTTGCAGATGATGTGAAGTTGATGAGAAGAATTCAATCGGACGAGGACCAGGCAGAACTACAAAGGGATCTGCACAGGCTGCAAGCCTGGTCCAGCAATTGGCTCCTGGAGTTCAACCCCACCAAGTGCAAAGTCATGGGAAGGGCAAAGAAGACCGCAGACGGAGTACAGTCTAGGGGGCCAGAGACTACAAACCTCAATCAAGGAAAAAGATCTTGGGGTGAGTATAACACCAGGCACATCTCCTGAGGCGCACATCAACCAAATAACTGCTGCAGCATATGGGCTCCTAGCTAACCTAAGAACAGCATTCCGACATCTTAATAAAGAATCGTTTAGGACTCTGTACACTGTGTACGTTAGGCCCATACTGGAGTATGCAGCACCAGTTTGGAACCCACATCTAGCCAAGCACGTAAAGAAGCTAGAGGAAGTGCAAAGGTTTGCAACAAGACTAGTCCCGGAGCTAAGGGGTATGTCCTACGAGGAGAGGTTAAGGGAAATCGACCGGACGACACTGGAGGACAGGAGAGATAGGGGGGACATGATAACGACATATAAGATACTGAGAGGAATAGACAAGGTGGACAGATACAGAATGTTCCAGAGATGGGACACAGCAACAAGGGGACACAGTTGGAAGTTGAAGACTCAAATGAATCACAGGGATGTTAGGAAGTATTTCTTCAGTCATAGAGTGGTCGGGAAGTGGAATAGCGTGGGAAGCGATGTAGTGGAGGCAGGTTCCATACATAGCTTTAAGGAGAGGTATGATAAAGCTCATGGAGCAGGGAGCGTGACCCAGTAGCGGCCAGTGAAGAGGGGGGCCAGGAGCTATGACTCGACCCCTGCAACCACAACTAGGTGAGTACACATACACATACACACACATACACATGCTAGCAACAGGGGGAGACACGTCCCAGGTGACAAATTTTCGGAGAATCGGGTGGTACACAAGGGGAAGAAATCGACCCCTCAAAGTAATCTTCAATGCAGAATCAGCCCGTACCATGATCCTACAAGAGAAAGCACGGCTGAGGGCGAGCCAGGAGTACCACGATGTATACCTAGATCGGGACAGAACACAGGAAGAAAGGGAGGCCCAAAAGGAGAGGTTAAGAAAGCGATGGGAGGAGAGAGAGATGGAGACAGCGAGGTACAGGGGGCACCAGGCCCAAGCAGAAGGACAACCACACCCACCGGAAGCACTCACGGAGGGCCTCAAACCACAGCAACCCAACGGCAACCATATAGTTT